>PVLA01012558.1:0-35609 GCA_004027455.1 Hydrochoerus hydrochaeris | reverse complement strand
ATTACATGAAAATATATATATGTGAATTACACAAATTACAATTATCAGTACAAAACATTACAAGATCCTCGCGCCCAATTCCCACATGCGGTGTCCTTTTCCTGGAGAAGCGATTCCTTGAAGCGCTCTCCTCCACACATGGAACTTGTCACAAGGCGTGGATGGACTAGGACGCGGCAATACATAATAAAATCAAACAAAACCGAATAAAAGCATTGCAACTAATGAATGAAAACATTATAAGGCATCAAAGCAATGTAGTAGGGAATCATGATTACCATAAAAACTTATGTACTCTTACCATTTCTTACACTAGGGAGACTATCTGGTATTTATACATGTGAGTTTGATTTTTTTCACTTATGAGTATGGTCTCAAGTTGTATCCATTTATTTATAAATATCTCAATATCTCAATGTCATCATTCTTTAGAGCTGAGTAATACTCCATTGTATAAAAATACAACAACTTTTTATCCATTCCTCAGTTGATGGGCATGTAGGTTGTTTCTAAGATCTGGCTATTACAAATTGTGCTGCTATAAACATCAGTGCAAATATATCACTGTGGTATGATGTTTTCAGTTCTTCAGGGAATATGCCTAGAAGTGGAAAGCTGGGTCAAATGAGACATCCAATCCTAGCTTTTTGAGGAATCTACAGAATGACCCCTACAGTGGTTGCACCAGTCTACACTCAAACCAACAGTGCAAAAGTGTTCCTTTTTCCCCACAGCCTCTCCAGCATTTGTTGTTGATAGTTTTCTTGATACTGGCCATTGTTTCTGGAATGAGATACAATCTCAGTGTGGTTATAATTTGCATTTCCCTGGTGACTAATGATGCTGAACATTTTTTCATGTATTTATTTGCCATTTGTATTTCTTCATCTGAGAACTGTGTATTCATCTCAGATGTCCATTTTTGGATTGGATCTTTGCATTTTGGGGCTCTATTTTTTTTATTTCTTTATATGTTCTAGACAGAAGTCCTTTGTCTGAGGGACAGCTCACTAAGATTTTTTTCCTGGTTAATACATTTTCTTTGCACTATGCTGGAGATTTCTTTCAACATGTAGAAACTCTTTAATAAGACATGATCCCAGTTATTGATTCTGGGACATATTTCCCATGCGATTTGATTTTTGTTAATGAATTCTCTACCTACCCCTATGTCTTCAAGATTTTTACCGACTTTGTCTTCCAACAGATTTAGTGTTTCTGTCATAATATTTAGATCTTTGATCCATTTAGACTTTAGTTTAGTACATGGTGATAGGCATGGATCTAGTTTTAGCTTTTGGCATATGGGGAGCCAGTTTTTCCAGCACCATTTATTAAAGAGACTATTGTTCTTCTAGTGAACATGTTTGGCCCCTTTATCAAAGATAAGGTGGTTGAGTGTGTTTGTACTTGTGGTTGTATCTTCTAATCTATTCCATTGATCTTCAGATCTGTTTCTATTCCAGTAAAATGTTGATTTTATTATAGTAGCTTTGTAGTATAACTTCAAGTCAGGGATTGTGATGCCTCTTGCCTTGCCTTTGCTGCTTAGAATTGCCTTTGCTATTCTAGGTCTCTTCTTGATCCAGATGCATTTTAGGAGTGATTTCTCTATGTCTATGAGGTATGTTAGTGATATTTTCATTGGGATTCTATTGGATCAGTATAACAGTTTTGGGAGAATGGCCATTTTCACAATAATTATTCTTTCTATCCATGAACAAGTGATGTCTTTCCATTTTCTGAGGTCCTCTTCAATTTCTTTTTTCAGGGTATTATAATTTTCCTTATATAGCTCTTTTACTTCTTTTCTTAGATTATTTCCTAAGTATTTCATTTTTTTTTGGATGGCAGTGTGAATGGTATGGCTTCTCTTATTTCTCTCTCAGTGATTTTGTTGTTAGTGTATAGGGATGCTCTTGATTTTTGAGTATTGACTTTGTATCCAGTTACACTACTAAATTTATTATATCTAGGAGTCTTTCAATGGAGTTTTGGGCATCTTCTATGTAGAGTATCATGTCATCTGCAAATAATGATAATTTAACTTCCTCTTTTCCTGTCCTTACTCCTTTGATTTCTCTCTCTTATCTAATTGCTCTGGCTACTATTTCCAGTACTATGTTGAATAGGAGTGGTGATAAGGGACATCTTTTTCTTGTGCCTGATTTTAAGGTAAAGGCTTTCAGTTTTTGGCCATTTAATATGATGCTGGCTGTTGATTTGTTGTGGATGGCCTTGATCATATTGCATTAAAGATCTTCTATTCCAATTCTCTGTAAGGTTCTTGTTATGGATGAGCACTGGACCTTATCAAAAGCTTTTTCTGTATCTATGGAAATAATCATGTGATTCTTACTTTTGGCTCTATTGATATGGTGGATTACATTTATTGATTTACATATGTTAAAACATCCATGAGTGCCTGGGATGAATCCCACTTGGTCATGGTGTATAATCTTGATTTATTGCATCCTGTTTGCCAATATTTCACTGAGAAATTTTGCATCTATGTTCCTTAGGGTGATTGGCCTGTAGTTCTCTTTTTTAGTTGGGTCTTTCTCAGGTTTTGGTACTAGAGTAATACTTGCTTCCAGGAATGACTTAGAAAGAATTTCTTCCCTTTTGATTTCAATGAAGAGTTTGAGGAGTGTCAGCATTGTCTTCTTTGTATTTCTTGTCAAATTCCACAGTGAATCCATTTGGGCCAGCGATCTTCTTTGTTGTTAAGGACTTAATTACATTTTCAATTTCATTAATAGAGATTGGGTTATTTAGCAATTTTGCAACTTCTTCATCCACCTTTGTTAGTTCATATGTTTCTAGGAATCTGTCCATTTCTTCTGTATTATCAAACCTACGAGAGTAGGGGTTTTTGAAGTAGGTGTTGATGATCTGTATTTCCACAGGGTCTGTAGTGATTTCAACTTTTTAATTCCTTATTGAATGAATTTGAGTTTTTTCTTTCCTTTTTTTAAAAATTTATTTTAAAAAAAGTCAGAAAGGAACTAAAAGTAAAAGGCAAAAACAACAATAGTGAATTAAAAACAATAACAATATAGGTTTCCAAAACAGAATGAAAGAAATTTTTCCTTTTTAAAATAAGGTTGGCTAGGGGCTTATCAATTTTATTTGTTGTCTCAAGCAACCACCTCTTTGATTCACTGATTCTTTGTATTGTTTTCTTAGTCTCTAATGCATTAATATCTGCTCTGATCTTTATAATTCCCTCCCTCTTTTGGCTTTGGGCTTGACTTGCTTTTCTTTTTCTAGATGTTTGAAGTGTAGCATCAGGTTGTTTATTTGTGTTCATTCTGTTTTCCTGATGTGGGAATGCAGTGGAATAAATTTTCCTCTGAGGACCATTTTCATTGCCTCCTATAGATTCTGGTAAGTTGTATTTGTATTTTCATTTGCTTGTAGATATTGTTTAATTCCTTCTTTAATTTCTTCTGTGACCCACTCATTGCTCAAGAGTGTATTATACATTTTCCATGCATTTATGGGGCTTTTACAGTTTCTTTTATCATTAATTTCTAGTTTCATGGCACTATGATCCAAAAACCTGCATGGGATAATTTCAATTCTTTTGCGTTTACTTAAATATATTCTCTGGGTTAGTATATGTTCTGTTTTAGAGATTGTCCCATGTACTGCTGAGAAGAATGTATATTTTGATGTTGTCGGACGGAACACTCTGTATATGCCTATCAAGTTCATTTTTTCACAGGCTATATTTTGCTGATTTTCTGTATGCTTTCTCTGTCCCTTTGTGTCAATGGCATGTTAAGGTCTCCTGTTATAATTGTGTTAATGATTATTTGATTTTTCATTTCTGTTAATACCTGTTTTGTATAGCTGTGTGCTCCACATTTTTGGTGCATATATGTTTAAGATTGTTATTGCTTCCTCTTGAAGTTTTCCCCTAACTAGAATGTAGTGACCTTCATTATCTCTTTGAATCATTCTTGGTTTGAAGTTCACATTGTCTTCAAACAGAATAGTGACCCCTGAATTTGTTTGGGTTCCTCTTGCATGAAGTATTGCTTTACAACCTTTGACTTTCAGTCTATGAGTTTCCGTTTGGGTTAGATGGGTTTCTTGTGGACAGCATATGGTCAGATGTTGTTTCTTGATCCATTCTGCCAGCCTTTTGCTTTTAATTGGTGAATTGAGGCCAGTTACATTAACAGCTATAACTGTTATTTATTGGTTTATTTTTGACATGATATTTTTCTGCTGTTGTATCTTTACCTTTCCATTCTGTTTAATTGTCTGCCTTGCTTAGGGTTTTTTTTTCTATGTGTATCTAGAAGATCTTTCAGTATTCTTTGCAGGATTGATTTGGTGATCATGAAATTCTTCAGATGCTCTTTTTCATGTAAGTATCTTATTTCTCCATCCATTTTCAATGACAGTTTTGCAGGGTACATCAGTCTGGGTTGGAAGTTTTTTTTCCTTTAGGATCTGAATTACTTCACTCCATGCTCTTATTGACTTCCATTGTTTGTGTTGAGAAGTCTGCTGTGATTCTGATAGGTTTTCCTTTATAGATTATCTGTCTTTTCTTTCTAACAGCTTTTTTTTTTCATTTTTTTATTTGAAGAGCAAAAAAAAGGAAAAAGGTAGAAATATTACACAATTTCAAGAAAAGAAGATAAATAATAAGAAATCACTAGTTGATACATTACACATTGTTCTTTTAGAAATAGTTATTCAAATTACAGGATTAAAACACACAAAGTGGACACTAAAGCAGTCAGAGTGCAAACAGATAGTTTCAGCAATCCAAAAAGAACCTAGAAATATAGTCATCAATTGTACACATCTAAACATGCATGCACCTATATCTTTTATAGTGCTTCCTATTTCCTGTTTTTTTTACAATAGCAATTATACATTTTTAAAATTTTATTTAAAGAGAAAAAAACAAAACAAAAAAAGGGTAGCAATAATCCAGAATTCTAAAAGAAAGAAAGAAAAAGGAGAATGAGAAAAAGCCTTACTAAGAAATCAGTAATTTGTTAATTACATATTTTCATCTTGGATGTAGTTGTTCAAGTTACAAATTTAAAGGGCACATAGTAAATATTCAAACAGAATACAAACAGTTTTACTCAAAGATCCAACAAAAATTCAGCATTATGGTTATCTATTTTACATACTTAAACTTACCAGGAGTTATATTTCTTAGAGCACTTTCTTTTCTTCTCTTTTTTACAATAGCAATTACACATTTTGGTTTTATTACACTTGTAGTTCTTATTTACTTTTCACACTAGAGACACAATATGATACTTATAAATATTATTCTTATTTATTTCACTAATGAGGATAGTCTCAAGTTGTCTCCATTTGCCTATGAAGGCCTCAAGATCACCCTTTTTATAGCTGAGTAATATTCCATTGTATAAAAATGCCACAACTTTTTCATTCACTCTGCAGTTGATGTGCATCTTGGTTGTTTCCAGGATTAAGCTAGCACAAATTGTGCAGCTATGAACATGGGTGCACATATCACTGTGATATGAACTTTTCAGTTCTCTGGGGAAAATGCCCAGGAGGGGGATAGCTGGATTGAATGAGGCTTCCAATCCTAGTCTTCTGAGAATTCTCCATATGGATTTCCATAATGGTTGCACCTGTCTACATTCCCACCAACAGTGGAGCAGTGTTCCTTTTTCCCTGCAGCCTCACCAACATTTGTTATCAGTTGATTTCTTGATGGCAGCTATTCTTTCCAGAGTGAGTTGGAATCTCAGTGTTGTTTTAATTTGCATTTCTCGAATGACCAGTGATGGCAAACATTTCTTCATGTATATATTTGTGATTTGCATATCTTTCTCTGAGAACTGTGTGTTCATCTCAGATGCTCATTTTTGGAGAGGGTCTTTGAATTTGGGGGGCTTGATGTTTTTCAATTCTTTATATATTCTGGACACAAGTCTGTTGTCTAAGAGGTTGCTGATTAAAATATTTTCACACTCTGTTGATTTTCTTTTCACCCTGTTGGTGGTTTCCTTTGAAGTGCAGAAACTTTTCAATAATGTGAGATCTCATTTGTTGATACTTTGAAGTGTTTCACATGCAGTTTGCATTTGGTTCATGAATTCTCTGCCTACCCCTATGTCTCCAAGACTTCTACTTAACTTGTCTTCCAGTAGACTTAGTGTTTCTGTTTTAATATTGAGGTCTTTGATCCATTTAGACTTTAGTTTTGTGCATGGTGATATGCATGGGTCTAGTTTCAGTCTTTGGCATGTAGAGAGCCAATTTTTCCAACACCATTTATTAAAGAGACTATCCTTCCAGTGGACATATTTAGCCCATTTGTCAAATATCAGGTGGCTGAGTGTCTTTGTAGTTGTGCTTGCATCTTCTAATCTGTTCCATTGATCCTCAGGTCTATATCTTGGCCAGTACCAAGCTGATTTTATCACTGTGACCTTATAGTACTGTCTCTGGTCAGGAATTGAGATGCCTCCTGCCTTGCTTTTGTTGTCTAGAATTGCCTTTGCTATTCTAGCTTTCTTCTGTTTCCAAATGAATTTTAGGAGTGTTTTCTCTAGATCTATGAGTTATGTCAATGGTATTTTGATTGGGATTGCATTAAATCTGTATAACAGTTTTGGAAGTATAGCCATTTTCACAATGTTGGTTCTTCCTAAGCAAGAGCAAGGAATGTCCTTGTATTTTCTAATATCCTCTTCAATCTCCTTTTTCAGCACAGTATAATTTTCAGCATATAGGTCTTTTACTTTTTTAGTTAGTTTGATTCCTAAGTATTTCACTTTGTTAGATGTTATTGTAAATGGTGATATTTCCATAATTTCTCTCTCAGTGAGTTTTTTGTTTGTGTACAGGAATGCTACTGATTTTTGAGCATTGACTTTGTATCCAGCTACACTACTAAACTTGTTTATTACCTGTAGCAGTTTTTTGGGTCTTCTATATAGAGTATCATGTCATCTGCAAATAGTGATAATTTAACTTCTTCCTTTCCTATCTTTACTCCTTTTATTTCTCTTTCTTGTCTGATTGCCCTGGCTAGTGTTTCCAGAAAAAGCTTTGTTGAAAAGGAGTGGTGAGAGTGGACATCCTTGTCTTGTTCCTGATTTTAAAGTGAAAGCTTTCAGTTTTTGTCCAATTATTATAATGTTGGCTGTTGGTTTGTCATAGAAGGCCTTTATGACATTGAGGTAGATGCCATGTATTCCGAGTTTCTAAAGGTTTTTATCATGAACATGTGTTGGACTTTGTCAAAAGCTTTTTCTGCATCTATTGAGATGACCATGTGGTTTTTTTTTTTTTTGGCTCTGTTGATGGGGTGTATTACATTTTTTGATTTGCATATGTTAAACCATCCCAGCACTCCTGGAATGAACCTCACTTTGTCATGATGTATAATCTTCTTGATGATTTGTTGCATTCTATTTGCTAGTATTTTGTTGAGAATCTTTGCATCAATGTTCATTAGTGAGACTGGCCTATAGTTCTCTTTTTTGGTTACATCTTTCTCTGGTTTTGGTATCAGAGTAATACTTGCCTCCAGGAATGATTTAGGGAGGATTGCTTTTTTCTCAATTTCATTGAAGTGTTTAAGGAGTACTGGCATCAAATCTTCTCTAAATATCTTGTAGAATTCAGCTGTGAATCCCTCAGGACCTGGGCTTTTCTTTGTTGGTAAGTTTTTAATGACATTTTCAATTTCAATAGCTGATATTGGGTTGTTCAAAATTGCTATGTCTTCTTGGTTGAGCTTTGGTAGTTCATATGTTTCTAGAAATCTGTCCATTTCCTCTGTGTTTTCCACTCTATGTGAATAGAGATTTTCAAAGTAGGTATTCATGATCTTTTGAATTTCCATGGGATCTGTAGTAATTTCTCCCTTTTCAGTTCTTATTGCATGACTTTGGGTTTTTTTCTTTCTTTCTCTTGATAAGGTTAGCTAGGGGTTTGTCTGTTTTGCTTATTCTCTCAAAAAACCAGCTTTTTGATTCATTAATTCTTTGTATTGTTTTTTTAGTTTCAATCGCATTGATTTCTGCTCTATTCTTTACAATTTCCTCTGTTCTATCAGCTTTGGGTTTAGCTTGCTCTTCTTTTTCTAGATGATTGAGATGGAGCATTAGGTTGTTTATTTGTGCTCATTCTGTTTTCTTCATATGACAGTTTATTGCTATATATTTCCCTCTTAAGACAGCTTTCATTGCATCCCACAGATAACAGTATGTTGTTTCTATATTTTCATTGAATTGTGGTTATTGTTTTATTTCTTGTTTAATTTCATCTGTAGCCCACTGGTTGTTCAAAAGGCTGTTATTTAATTTCCATGTATTTATGTAGTTTTTACAATTTCTTTTGCCATTAATTTCCAATTTCAGTGCACTATGGTCAGATACTATTCATGGTATGATTTCAATACCTTTTCATTTACTTAAGAGTGTTTTATGGGATAATATTTTGGACCATATATCCATATGTCCAGCTGAGAAGAATGTATATTCTGATGTGGTTGTGTGGAACACTCTGTAGACGTCTACTATGTCCAATTGCTTACAGGTATGATTCGGTTCTGTTATTTCTTTGCTGACTTTTTGTCTAGTTGATCTATCTCTTTGTGACAATGGGCTGTTAAGATCTCCTGTTATAATTGTGTCCTTGTGTATTTGGTTTTTCATGTCCATTAGTATCTGTCTTATATAGTTGGGTGCTTCTGTATTTGGTGCATATATATTTATAATTCTTAGTTCTTCCTCTTGAACTTGCCACTAATAAGTATGTAGTGACCATCTCTATCTCTTTTAATCATTTGAGGTTTGAAGTTCATGTTGTCTGCAAATAGAATAGATACCCCTGCTTTTTTCTGGGTTCCTGTTGCATGGAATACTGTTTTCCATCTTTTGACTTTTAATCTATGATTTTCCTTTTGGGTCAGATGTGTTTCTTGTATACAGCATATTGTGGGGTCCTGTTTCTTGATCCATTCTGTCAATCTATTTCTTTTTATAGGTGAATTGAGGCCGTTTATATTTATGGATAGCACTGATATGTACTGGCTCGATTTTGTCATGTTTTTTCCAGTTGTTTCTTTTTGCTTTTCCTCTTATTTAATTGCTTATCCTACCTGGACATTTCTTTCTGTTGTTGTTTTGGGGATTGTGGTCATTTTTTTTCTCTGACTTGTATGTCCTTCAGTACTCTTTCTAGGGTTGGTTTGGTGGACATGAATTTCTTCAGTTGTTCCTTGTCATGAAAGTATCTTGTTTCTCCATTAAATTTGAAAGAAAGTTTTGCTGGGTACATCAGTCTGGGTTGAAGATTGTTTTCTTTCAGGGCTTGAAATACCTCACTACAAGATCTTCTTGACTTGAGTGTTTGTGCTGAAAAGTCTGCCACAATTTTAATGGCCTTCCCTCATAGGTGAGTTGTATCTTTTCTCTGACAGCTTTTTAATATTCTGTTTTTATGCTGTATGTCTGCAATCTTAATTATTATGTGTCCGGGGGTGGATTTATGTTGATTGTGACTGTTTGGTGTTCTATATGCCTCACTTATCTGCGTATCAGATTCTTTCCCCATGTTTGGGAAATTTTCTGCTATTATTTCTGTAAATACTTTATGTATGTCATTTGCCTGAACTCCTGTATCTTCGCTAATGCCCATTATTCTTATATTGTTGCTCTTGGCATCATCATGAAGCTTCTGGATTGTCATTTCATCCTGCTTTGTTATTTTTAAAAGTTCTATCCTTTCCTGATCACTAACTATGATCCTGTCCTCAAGGTCATAAATCCTATCCTCAACTTCTTTTAGGCAGTTTTGCACACTTTCAATTGAATTTTTTGTTTCTTGGATGTCTCTTTGAGTTTGTTTCATGAATTCTGCTGGTTTTCTATATTGTTCATTCAAAGTTTCAATCAGTTTCCCATGCTCATGTACTTTTTTCTCTAGTTCTTCTTTAGCTGCATTCAACAACTCCTTTACTAAAATTGTTATTTCTATCTTTACATGGGAGACTACTTCTAATTTGATTTCCTCTATAGCCTGAAGCAGTTGTTTTTTTATTTCACTGGCTATCTTTTCAGAGATTCCCAGTGTGTTACTTTTGGGGTCCTCTATTTCAATGTCTCCTATTCTTTCTTCTGGTGAACTATATTTTTGAGACTGCATTTAGCTTTTTCGTTTTGTCATTTTCACTCTGCCTGGTGTTTTCTATGTGTAGGAGGGGATCACACACACTCTTTTCAGACACACCAAAGTCTTACAGTTAGTTGGAGGGGGTTTTTCTACTGGACTTATTTATCCCCTGTACACCTCTATTTTAGGGGTATACTCACCACATTGATACAGCCAATCTGGTGTAGTCCAAAGTTCACCACCTGGGAGCACAGTTCCAAATTTTCTCACACTAACTGGATACTGCTGAGATCTTCTGCTGTTCCAGGTGGGAGGACGGGCCCATCTGTAGCAGTTCAGGGCAGTTTTCACTCTTGGGCAGGCTTTCTTGATGTTCCCGGAGGCAGGGCAGCCCCATGGGGGAGGTTCTGGGCAGCCTCCCTGTGATGCAGGCTTCCACTAAGTTCTTATAACAGCTTTTAATATTCTGCTCTTATGTTGGTTTTCTGGGATGGTGACCGGTATATGTCTGAGTGTAGTTTTATTTTGGTTATGGCTATTTGAAATTCTATATGCTTCAATAATCCATATGTCAGTTTCTATTCTCATGTTTGGGAAATTTTCAACTATTACTTCTGTAAATAGCCTCTTGTTATCATTTGCATTGTCCTCTTCTTTTTCATTTATCCCTTTTAAACTTATGTTTTTTTTTCTTTTCTTTCTTTGTGGCTGTTGAATTGTTATTTCTTGATTCCTTGTTATTTTTAAAAAATCTTTCCTTTACTATTCACTAGCTGCAATCTTGTCTTTGAGGTGTGAAATTCTATCTTCATTTTCATTGAGTCAGTTTTGGCAACTTTCAAGAGAATTTTTGATTTCCTGTATATTTCATTAAATCTGCTTCATGCATTCTGTTTGTTTCTTATACTGTTCATTCAGGGATTCTATCTTTTTGCATTGTTCTTCTAATTTTTTAACTGTGTCTTCTTTAGATGTGTTCACGATTTCTTTCACTACTTTTATCATTTCTTCTTTTACTTGGTAGATTATTTCTGATTTGAGTTCCTTTATAGCTTTCTGGAGTTGCTTCTTTATTTCAGTTTATATCATTTCAGGCATGTCAGGCATATGGCCTATATTTTCCTCTATGTATATGGCTCCTAGGCTTTCTTGGGATGGGCTAGAGGTTTGATATTGCATTTTTGTCTTTCATGTTGTCATTTTCCTATATTTTGGTGTTTTGAATGATTTTCCAAAGCTTCACTCAGGCATATTGGAAATTACTTACTGTGCCCTTGGCTCCTGGGACTAAATGGAGGTTTCTGAGCATGGCCCAGTCAGGCCCACAGGACCTCCTGTGCCACCACTGTTGTTCCAAGAAGCTGGCTGGGCTCCTAACTACTGGGGATAATGGTCCAAATCTCTCCCTGAGCTAGCTCTGCACTGGAACTTACCTGGTGTGCCTTCAGCTCCCCAGATTGAAAGAAGGTCACTGGGTGTGGTCTATTCAGGCTCGTGATACCTCTGGATCTCAGTCCAATGTTTCAGGAAGCTGGGCAGGCACTTAACTGCTGGGAGTGATGTCCTTAACCTCTCCCTGGACCCGTGCTGGTGCACTGGAACATGCCTCGCAAGACCTTGGCTCCCCAGATTGAAAGAAGACCCCTTAAGACCACTAGAGTTAATAAGCAAATTCATCAGCACAACTGGTCACAAAGTTAACACTCAAAAATCAATAGCATGCCTGTATACAAGCAACACACTTACTGAGAGAGAAATTATGGAAATAATACCTTTCACAATAGCATTAAAAATAAAATACTTAGGAATCAATCTAACAAAAATAGATGTGAAAGATCTATATATTGAAAACTGTAGTACTCTAAAAAAGGAGATTGAAGAGGATATCAAGAAAATGGAAAGATATCCCATGCTCTTGGATAGGAAGAACCAACACTGTGAAAATAGCCATATTCCCAAAATGGTTAAATATATTTAATGCAAGTTTGAACAAAATACCATTAACATACCTCACAGATCTAGATAAAACACTCATAAAATTTGTCTTGAACAAGGAGAAATCTAGAACAGCAAAGGGAATCCTAGTTAACTAAGGCAGGACAAGAAGCATCACAATCCCCGACTTGATGTTAAACTACAAAATATTGTGATAAATCATCATGGTACTGGCAAAGAAATAGACCTGAGGATCAATGCCATAGATTAGGAGATGTAGACACAACTGCAAATACACTCAGCCACCTTATCTTTGACAAAGGGCTAAACATGTTCACTGGATGAAAGAAAGTCTCTTTAATAATGGTGTTGGGAAAACTGGATTTCTACATGCCAAAGACTGAAACTAGACCTATGTGTATCATCATGTACTAAACTAATGTCAAAATGGATCAAAGGTCTAAATATTAAAAGAGAAATACTAAATCTATTGAAATGTAAATTAGGTAGAAATCTAGAAGATGGAGAATAAAGCCGAGAGTTTATGAACAAAAACAAAACTGCATGGGAAGTACTTCAAAGAGTCAATAACTGGGATCTCATCTGATTAAAAGCATTGGTATTAGATCTTCAAATTTCTTGTAGAATTTAGAAATGAGTCCATCAGGGTCTGCATTTCTGTTTTTACTTTTATTAAAATTACTTCTTAAATTTCATTGACTGTCATTTGGTTATTTAGAGTTTTTATATATTGATTCAGCTTTGGTAATTCATATGTATATCTCATTTTCATTTTTCATCTTTAAAATAAAAATTTTGTAAGCAATTTTTTTGCTTACTGCTTATCTGAATTTCTACAGGGTTCTCTGATTTTGCCTTTTTCCATTCCCAATTGCATGGATTTGAAAGTTTTCTTTCTCCTTTTGATATGGTTGGGTAAGTGTTGTCAATTACACTTAATCCTATGAACCAACCCTTCAAATCGCTCAATCTGTGTATTTTCATAGGCTCAATTGCATTAATTTCTTCTCTGATATTTATAACTTTCTCTGTCTTAGTAAGTTAAACTTTTGGTAAGTTACTTAGGGTTTAACTTACTCTATTTTTTCTAGAAGCTTGATGTCCAACATTTAGTTTTTGAGTTCACTCTTTTACTGATGTGGCAATTCATTGCTGTAAATCTTGATAGGGCTCCCTTTCTTGCATTCCATAAATTCTGGTATATTTTGTGAACATTGTCATTTAATTTTAGAAGCTGTCTCATTTCTTCTTTAATTTTAATCTATGTCCCATTGGTTTCTCAGTAGGGTTTAGGTTAATTTCCATGTGTTTCTGTAGTTTTTATCATTTTTTTGCCATTGATTTTCAATTTGGTCGCAGTATTATTTGATAAGATGGAAGGAATAATTTCATTTTTTTTCATTTACTTAAGCATTTTCTATGAATTAGTATGTGACCTATATTGGAGAAACTATAATGTGAAGCATAGAAGTGTGTGTATTCTGATATTGTGGGGGGGAACACTGTAGCTATCTACTAGCATTACTTTTTCAAAAGTTTGGTCCAGCTTTGATATTTTTGGATGATTTTTTGTCTAATTGATATGTTCATTTTTGAAAGCAGGGTATGGTATTAGTGTTTAACACTACAAGTGTAGTAGTGTTTATTTGCGTTTTCATTTCTGTTACCTTTTTATATACATGGGTGAATTTATTTAATGAATATATATTTATGATTATTAATTCTTCCTCTTGAATTGTTCCTTTATCAAGTATTTAGAGACCATTTTTGTCTCTCTTTATCAGTTTTGGCTTGCAAACCACTTTATTTGCAAATTCAAAAACTACCCGTAATTTGCTCTGAGTTCCTCTTGCATTGAGTATTGTTTTTTATCCTTTAGTTTTTATTTTGTGAATTTCCTTTTGAGTTAAATGTGTTTCTTGTATGCAGTACACTATTGGCTCCTATTTCTTGATCCATTCTGCCAAACTGTTTCTTTTAACTGGTGAATTGAGACCATTTATATTGATGGTTATACATGATGTGTGTTGACGTATTCTTGTCATATTGTTTTCCTGCTGTTTATTACCTTTCTTTTCCCTGTGTTTGATTGCTTGCTTTGTGTTGTGCATTCTTTCTTTTGGGATTCATGGAATTGTTGCATTTTCTTAGATGTTCCTTCAAACTTTTTGGAGTTCTGGTTTTGTGATCATAAATTTCTTTGGGCAGTCTTTTGTCATGGAAATATCTTATTTATCTATCAATCTTGAAAGATATTTTCTCAGTGTACATCAACCCAGGTCAGAAATTTTTTGTTATTGTTTGTTTTGTTTTGTTTTGTTTTTATTTAGGGCTTTAAATACTCTTTTATTCCACACTCTTCATTACTGGAGTGTTTGTGCTGAGAAGTCTGTTGTAATTGTGATTTCATTTCCTTAATAGGTCATTTGTTTCTTTTTCTCTAACATTTTTTAATATCTTGTTCTTATGTTGACTTCTGAAATGTTTATTCTTACATGTCTTGGTATAATTTTTTTTCTGATTATGACTAATTGGAATTTTATGTCTCATGTAGAATCTGTCTCATGTAATCTGTAAATTCTTTTTCTGTGCTTAGGAAGCTTTCTGCTATTCCTTTTTTGAAGAAGTTATTTATGTCTTTTGTACAATATGTTGATTGTTTCTCTGACTTCAATCAATCAGCTGTTGGATTTAATTTTCATGATCTGTATTTTTAAGAAGTCTTCCACTTGATGATCACTAACCTATAACTTGTCTTCTATATATGATATTTTATCTTTCCAATGGTTGATTTGGCTGTGTATTCTTTGAATAGAATTTTAATCTCTGGATTATCTGTTTGAATCTGTTTTGTGAAATCCAGTGCTTCCCTATGTTAGGCACTCATAGTTTCTATAATTTTCCTTAGTTCCTTTTTTTAAATTTTTGTCTTCTCTAGATTCACTAATTATACCCTTCATTATGGTTATCAATGTTTTAGTGATCTGTGTAATTATTTCTGATTAGTTTTTATCTAGAGCTTTATTTTTCTGCATTTCTACTTCTACTATTACCATTTCAGGAAGTCAGCATGGTGACTTTTATTTATTTTTTTATTTAAAGAAAAAAAAAGCAAAACAAAAAGGGTAGCAATAATACAGAATTTCAAAAAAAATTAATGCTAAGAAACCTCTAGTTGATAAATTACCTATTGTCATATTAGAAATATTTTGTTCAAGTTACCAAATTAAAACATAAAAAGTGGATGATCAAACAATGAGAGTGCAAACCATTCTGTTCAATGATCCAAGAAAAACTTAGTAATATGGTTATCTACCTTACACACTTAAATATACATTCAGTTATATCCTTTAGAGCATTTTGCTTCCCTTTCTTTTTTACAATAGCTATTACATATTTTGGATTTATTACTCCTGGTTTTTACTACTTTTTATACTAGAGAGATAATGTGATATTAATAACTATGATTGTTATTTATTTCACTTATGAGGAGAGTCTCATTGCCTCCATTTACATATAAAGGCCTCAAGATCATCTTTTTGTAGCTGAGTAATATTCCATTGTATAAAAATATCACATTTTTTTATCCACTCTGTGGTTGATGGACATTTTAGTTGTTTCCAAGATTCAGCTATTACAAATTGTGCTGCTATGAGCATGGGTGCACATATATCACTTTGACATGAACTTTTCAGTGTTTCAGGGAACATATCCATGAGGGGTATAGCTGGATGGAATGGAATTTCCAATCCTAATCTGAGAAATCTCCATACTTATTTCCATAGTGGCTGTACCAGTCTGCATTCCCACCAACAGTGGAGCAGTGTTCCTTTTTCCCTGCAGCCTTGCCAACATTTGTTATCAGTTGATTTCTTGATGGCAGCCATTCTTTCTGAGTTAGATGAAATCTCAATACTGTTTTAATTTGATTTCTTGAATGACAAGTGATGGTGAACATTTCTTCATGTATTTACTTGACATTTGTATATCTTCATCTGAGAACTGTATGTTCATTTCAGTTGCCCATTTTTGGAGCAGGTCTTTGAATTTGGGGGGCTTAATATTTTTCAAATCTTTATATGTCCTGGATATAAGTCCTTTGTCTGAGGGGTTGCTGGCTAAAATTATTTCCCATTTTGTGGGTTTTCTTTTCACTCTGTTGGTGATTTATTTTGAAGTGCAAAAACTTTTCAGTAAAATGAGCTCTCAGTTGTTGATTCTTTGAAATGTTTCCTGTGCAGTTTGCATTTTCTTCATGAATTCTCTGTCTACTGCTATATACCTCCAAGACTTCTACCTACCATTTCTTCCTATAGATGTACTGTTTCTGTTTTGATATTTAGATCTTTGACCCACTTTCATTTTAGTTTACTGCATGGTGATAGGCATGGGTCTAGTTTCAGTCTTCAGCCTGTGGAAAGCCAGTTTTTTCCAACACCATTTATTAAAGAGGTTATCTTTCTTCCAGTGAACATGTTTAGCCCCTTTGTCAAATTTCAGGTGGCTGAGTGTCTTTGTAGTTGTGCTTGAATCTTCTAAACTGTTTCATTGATCCTCAGGTCTATTCCTTTGCCAGTACCATACTGATTTTATCACTGTGGATTTGTAGTACAGTTTCAAGTCAGGAATTGAGATGCCTTCTGTCTTGCCCTTGTTGCTCAGAATCACCTTTACTATTCTAGATTTCTTCTGTTTCCAAATGAATTTTAGGAGTGTTTTCTCTAGATCTGTAAGGTGTGTTAATGGTATTTTCATTGGTATTTCATTAAATCTGTGTAACATTTTTGGGAATATGGCCAATTTCACAATGTTGGTTCTTACTAGCCAAGAGCAAGGAATATCCTTTCATTTTCTAACATCTTATTCAATCTCTTTTTTAGCATAGTATAATTTTCAGCATAAAGATCCTTTATATTATTGATTAGGTTGATTTCTGAGTATCTTATTTTATTAGATGCTAGTTGAAAGGTGATATTTCCATAATTTTTCTCTCAGTGAGTTTTTTGTTTGTGTACAGGTATGCTACTGATTTTTGAGCAATGACTTTGTTAAATTCAGCTCCACTGCTGAATTTGCTTATTACCTCTAGTAGTCTTTTAATAGAGTTTTTTTGAGTGTTCTATATATATATATATATAGTATCATGTCATCTGCAAATAGTGATAATTTAATTTCTTCCTTTCTTCTCTTTATCTTTTTTATTTCTCTCTATTGTCTAATTGCTCTGGCTAATAATTCCGGAACTATGTTGAATAGGAGTGGGGATAGTGGACATCCTTGTCTTGTTCCTGGTTTTAGTGTGAAAGCTTTCAATTTTTTGCTCATTTAGTATAATGTTGCCTGTTGGTTTGTTATAGATGCCCTTTATGAGATTGAGGAAGATACCATGCATTCCAAGTTTCTGAAGGGTTTTTATCATGAACAAGTGTTGGACTTTATTGAAAGCTTTTTTTTTTTTTTGTCTATTGAGATGACTACATGGTTTTTGTTTTTGGCTCTGTTAATGTGGTATATTACATTTATTGATTTGCATATGTTAAATCATCTCTGCATCTCTGAAATGAATCCCACTTGATCGTGATATATAATCTTCTTGATGATTTATTGCATTCTATTTGCCAGTATTTTATTGAGAATCTTTGCATCAATTCATTAGTGAGATTGGCCCATAGTTCTCCTTTCTGGTTGAGTCTTTCACTGTTTTTGGTATCAGAGTAATACTTGCATCCAGGAATGTTTTAGGGAGGATTGTTTCCCTTTCAATTTCTCTAAACAGTTTATGGAGCATTGGCATCTAATCTTCTCTAAAATTCTTGTAGAATTCAATTGTGAATCCATCAGGACCTGGGCTTTTCTTTTTTGGTAAATTTTTAATCACATTTTCGATTTCAATAGCTGATACTGGGTTGTTCAAAATTCCTATATCTTCTTGATTGAGCTTTGGTAGTTCATATTTTAGACACCTGTCCATTTCCTCTGTGTTTTCCAAACTATGTGAGTAAAGTAGTTATTCATGATCTTTTGAATTTCCATGGAATCTGTAAATTTCCTTCTTTTCAGTCCTTATGGTATGAATTTGGGTTTTTTCTTTCTTTTTTTGAAAAGGTTCCCCAGAGGTTTATCAATTTTGTTTATTCTCTAAAAAACTCAGGTTTTTGATTCATTAATTCTTTGTATTATTTTTTAAGTTTCAATTGCAGTAATTTTTGCTCTTATCTTTACAATTTCCTCTGTTCTATGAGATTTGTTTTAACATGCTCTTCTTTTTTCTAGAAGCCTGAGATGTAGCCTTAGGTTGTTTATTTTTGCTCATTCTGTTTTCTTGATATGACAATTTATTGCTATATATTTTCCTCTTAAGACCACTTTCATTGCATCTGACAGATTATGATATGTTTTTTCCATATTTTCATTGAGTTGTAAGTATTGTTTTATTTCTTCTGTAATTTCATCTATAATCCACTGGTTGTTCAGAAGGTTGTTATTTAATTTCCATGTATTTATACAGGTTTTGCTATTTCTATTGCCATTAATTTCCAATTTAAGTTCACTATGGTCAGATAATATGCATGGGACAATTTCAAAACCTTTGCATTTATTTAAGAAGGTTTTATGGAATAATATATGGTCTATTTTGGAGAATGTCCCATGCACAGCTGAGAAGAATGTATATTCAGATGTGGTTGGTTGGAACACTCTGTAAACATCTACTAAGTTCATCTGCTCACAAATGTTGGGAGCTAATGTTGTGATTAATTTTTATTATTTTTTTTTTTTGCTGACTTTTGTCTAGGTGCTCTATCTGTTTGTGACATAGTGGTATTGAGGTCCCCTGATATAATTGTGTTCTTGTGTATTTGGTTTTTCATGTCCATTAGTATTTCTCTTACACAGTTGTGTGCTCCTGTATTTGGTGCATATATATTTATGTTAGTTCTTCCTCTTTAATTTTTCCACTAACAAGTATGTAGTGACCTTCTTTATCTCTTTTAATCACTTTATATTTGAAGTTCACATTGTCTGCAAAAAGAATAGCTACGCCTGCTTTTTTCTGGGTTCCTGTTGCATGGAATACTGTTTTACTTCCTTTGACTTTTAATATATCAGCTTCCTTTTGAGTCATATGTGTTTCTCATATATAGCATATTGTGGCATCCTGTTTCTTGATCCATTCTGTCAATGTATTTCTTTTGATAGGTGAAATGAAGCTATTGACATTTATGGATATAACTGATATGTACTGGCTCGACTTTACTGTGTTATATTCCAGTTGTTAATTTTCTGATTTTCCCCATTTAGTTCCTTGTCCTGCCTGGTGGTTTCTTTCTATTGTTGTTCTAGAGATTGTGGTCATTTTTATGTCCATCTAGTATGCCTTTCAATATTCTTTCTAGGGTTGGTTTGGTGGACATGAGTTTCTGCAGTTGTTCTTTGTCATGGAAGTATCTTGTTTCTCCATTAAATCTGAATGAACATTAATCTGGGTTGAAAGTTGTTTTCTTTCAGTTCTTGCAATTTGTCACTCCAAGCTCATCTTGACTTGAGGGTTTTTGCCAAAAAGTCTGCTGGCAATGTAATGGGCTTTCCTTGATAGGTGAGTTTTGTCTTTCCCCTAACAGCTTTTAGTATTCTGTTTTCATACTTTATGTTGGGATCTTAATTATTATATGTCTGGGTGTAGATTTATGTTGGTTGTGACTGTTTGGCATGCTATGTGCCTCACTTATATGCATATCTGATTTTTTCCCCAAGTTTGTGAAATTTTCTGCTATTACTCCTGTGAATAGTTGACCTATGTCATTTGCATCTTTACTGATGCCTATTAGTCTTATATTGTTTCTCTTGGCATCATCTTGAAGCTGCTGGATTGTCAATTTATGCTGCTTTGTTATTTTTAAAATTTCTATCCTTTTGATAGTTGTGATCGCTAATTGGGATCCTGTCCTCAAGGTCCGAAATCCTATCATCAGCTTCATGTCTATGGTTTTGCCAGCTTCAATAGAATTTTTTGTTTCTTGGCTGTCTTTTTGAGTTTGTTTCATGATTCTGCTTATTTTTGATATTGTTCATTCACGGATTCAATCAGTTTCCCATGCTCTTGTTCTTTTTTTTTTTTTTATCTATTTCTTCTCTAGCTGCACTGAGCAACTCCTTTACTAAGTTGGTTATTTCTGTTTTTAACATGAGAGAGTACTTCTCTTTTTGATTTCCTCTATAGCCTTATGGATTTGTCTTTTTATTTCACTTGCTATCTTTTCAGAGATTTCCAGTGTGTGACTTTTAAAATCTTCTCTTTCAATGTCTCCTTTACTTGGTCCTAATTGACTAGATGTTTGAGATTGGATTTTAACTTTTTCATCTGTCATTTCATGTTTTGGGCTAATATTTGGTCTTTCAGTCCCACTAGTTTCACTTATTGGTAATATGAATCTTATGGTCTTACTGTGTGGTTAATGTTTGTCTGATTAATGGGTGCTAGAAAGAAGAGGTGGGCCAGTCACCTGACTTCCCCCTGCAGGGCCTGTTGGTTGAGTCCTATATTATTCCTAGGCTGTTGACAAGTCTAGGAGGGTTGATGTAATTCAGCCCTTAGTTCCTGCTGTTATTATATCTTCAGGTTGTTCTGAGTCACCAGATCTCCCTGTTGACTTTTATTTCTTGCATGTTAGTATCCCCTAGATTTCCTTTGAGTGTGCTAAAGGTCTAAGGTTGCAACATGCTCCCATGATTTCTCATTTCCTATTTTTTCCTTATTTTCTCCATTTGTGCTAGCAAATTGCTTATGGTCTGTAGCTTTATTATTAGTACCAAGACTTATAAATGAAATGACTGCTTTTCAGTGGTATCTTCTAGGTGAATCTGGTTTTGGGATTTTAATCTGTCCCAAGATCATGCCTCTTCAGTTTATTAGGGATGAGTCATTGCTGCCTGTTTGACCAAGTACCCAGTTCTTTTGTACTAGACTGTGATTTCTTTTTTAAAAAAAATCTAAGACACAGTCTTCCTGATCGCATTCAAAGAAGTCCAACCAATTAGAAATACTTGGCTAACATAGTCCAAACAGTAAAATCATTAAAATCAGTAGATCAGCAAAAAAGCATCCACTGTAGTCAGGAGAATGACCAACAATGATAACTCTTTGCCAGTTTAAATGTAGGTATGAACTTTATTGTTATATAACAAAATATAAATCAAATCAGAAAATTACATGCAGTGAATCTCCTCTTCATAGTGTAATTTTACTCTAAGGAGAGACAATTTAATTCAGATAAGAGAAAAAATAAAGAAATGAAAAAAGAGCAAATGATTAGAAACAAGGGTCAAAGACCAAGGAAGATTACCCAAGCTTTGTGAAACTGTTGAAAAAGACAGGAAGAAAATAAATAAGGAAAACACAAAATCAAGCAAAAGACAAAAAATGCTGAAAGCAATTTTCACACTGATGACAAAATAAAAGCACAACATAAAGGGAAAAAACAATAGCTAAGAGAAAAAGTAAAGAAAAAAAGAGATTTTTCTCTGATTTCAAGCCTGACATTATCATTTGGGGGTCTACACTTTCGTAGTAGTGTCCGATTCAGGGACTGTCTCTGCCATCACTAGTAGACAAATAAGTTGCATGGAGTCCAAATCCATGATGGACTGCTCCTGCAAGGCTACAGTAGAAATTGGGCAAGTACCAATTCTGGTTCTTTCAACCCCACAGGCTGATCTTAATCTCATTTGGTGTGGTTGCAGTCTGAGTTTTCTGCCTAAAATACTCTGGATCTCTCTTTCTGACTTGACATTGGCTCTCTGATGCTGGTTGGGTCTCTTTTTCTGACTTGACACAGGCTCACTGATGCTGAGGTTTTCCCTCTCCCTGTCAGTGTGAGCCCTGACATGAAGCAAACCCACAGCTGCTTTGAGACATGAGTTTCATTTGCCCTTCAATAAAATGTCATCTTGCCAATTATTCTCTGCAGGGGAAATAGCAGATTCTTGTATATGGAGTCACTCACCAACTGTTGTAGCTCACAGCATCTACTGTTTCATTTCACTGGCATATATCTACATATAGGCCTCTGGAATCACACACACTACTTGTGACTCTGTAGATTCACAGCAAGACAAGAGTGAGGGAGACAGTGCAGCTTGATACCTTTTTCCTGCAGTAAGTTCTGCCTTTTCAATTTCTCTTTTATTTTTTTTTTGTTGGTTTTAGTATTGACAGCTTTAACTCTATTGCTTACTTTATACACTCTCAGAAATCACTGTACTTTAAAGCTTTTGCCTATTAGTGAAGGTTAATGAGTACTAAATGTTTGCCCAATGTGGCCTTTATATCAACATTTAATAGGTACTGCCTTTTTAGATCAGGATTTTAAAGTAGCTGTAACATTGGTATTTGGGTGTTATGTTATTGTTTTAAGGATATGCTGTGTGAAATCACATACTTAGCAGCTTATTTGATCTTTACTTACTTAATGATAGGGATACCTCCAACTTCCAGTTTTGGTCATTAAAAATGTCTTTAGATGTTGGAAAAAGACATTAGGAAACCAAAATCACCAGGTGATTCCCTAATAAAAACCACTGCTTCAGACTAAGTGTAAAACATGCTACTCTAAAATATGTTAACTTCACATTTAATAAAATTAGAGAAAAAAGGATTTTTTCTGTGATATTCTTTTACACTTTTCCCCTGAACCAAATAATAAAGAGTTATCTACTTTATTGTAAGCTTGTCATGAGATACTCAATTTCAAATATTTCTTCTCTGTACTCACTGGGAAAGAGCATACTTGTCTTCAAAGACGTAGAGATACCAAGAAGAATGTGAAAAATGCTTATGGCACAGCACTCCTGTAGTACTTGCATTGTGGGAGGCTGAGGAATTAGGATCACAAGTTCAAGCACAGACTGTACAACTTAGTGTCTTTCCCAGAAAGTAAAACAAAAATGACTGGGGATGTAACTCAGAGGAAAATTCCATGTTATTAATTATAAGTAATAGGAGGATAAAAGAGAAACAGAAGAAGGATAAAATTAACAACAACAATAAAAAAGTGGAGAATGAAGAGTTAAAGGGAAGAAGAATGAAAAGGAGAAGAAATACAATATGAACAATTTTGCTAAGTTTTCTAACATTTTATTTCCATTGGCTCAAACTAACCTTTGTGTAGTCACACTTATACAAAATTCTCCACTCCTCCTTACCCTCAAGTAGAAAAATACACTATAGTCTTTGTTTTTCTTTTAGTTTTTGTTTATGAAGTTGTCATGTCATGTGAAATTCATATGAAATTTTTTTTTTGTCTTTTGATCTGTCTTATGAGGTAAGAGTCTCAGCTATGAACTGAGTATAGGCAAGGAAGAAATCTCTTTTCTGATGTTTATCTCTTCAATGTAAGCATAGATTTGGGATTTGATATTGGCAAAGAAAATGAGTCTTTTTTTTAATAAGCAACATTATCTCACAAGATCTGTAATCTTGTTCAAACATCACATTGTGTATTTCTGCTACTTCCTTAATTTTATTCTATCTTATTACTAAATGGAACGACTAGTATGTATGTGTATCAGTTTCTTGCATACATGTTAAAAGTTCCCAATCCATTTTTTATTTTCTAACAATTATTGTGACTCAATTATTATCTACCAAATTGACTAAGTAATAAAATAATTAATCAAGAAGATAAAGCAAACTTTTTGGTGTGATTGTTGGGTGTTGCTAGAAATGATTAAGATGTAATCCAGAAAACTAAGAATTCAACTAGCCCTAATTATGAGTGGCTTTATCCAATAGAATTGTAGCTTTGATGGAATAAAAAGAAATGTAAGAAGTTAATTCTTTTTAAAAGCTAAATTCTGCTGAATGTGTGAATGTTTTGCTGTGGAAGTCACTTGTGGGTGTAAGATTCCAGTTTCTCTAGCCATCCAACCAACAGTCACCCCAGCAATGTTCTATGGGATTTTCAGGCCTTCAACCCTGGACTGGTATAGCTTTCTTTCTCTTGTCCTGCAAATTCCAGGTTCTTCATGTGAGCAGCAAGTGAATCCCAAGTCTTTAGCATGAATATTTCCATTGTTGTTTCTCCTCTCTGATATCCTCTTAGTTTACTCAGTAAAACATTTTACAGAATTATATGGATATAAATTTAGCTTTCCCTATCACTTCAGTTCCTTCAGAGAGACTTTAAAATATATTATCAAATAATCAAACATGATATCAAATATGGTACAAGAAACAGAAATATAAATGTGAAGTTCTCTAACTGATTTAGTATTTTGTGTAGTTGGTTCTATAATTTGAGGAAAATTAAAAAGGTGAATATCCTCAGTAAATACAGTGAAGGGGTAAGAATCTGCTCAAAGCGGAAAAATAATATCTCAGTGAAAAGGAGAGAAAAAAAGGAAAGGAAAAGAAAAATATCTAAATTTGTATAAACACCACTCAGGATAGCAAGACGATTGTGCTACGACTTCTTTTAGTTCTTGGAACAACACAGTTAACAGTCATAGGATTGGAAAAATTTTGCATGTTTGTGTCTGGTGATCTGAGGAACTCTTCTGAAGATTGCTATGTAAAATAACAACCTTAATTATGTTCCTACCACCTTGTTTTGAAGGCCTATATCATCACTGTTTGGGGCTTTTTGCTATTGTTATTTATTTGTCTTTTTTTCTTGTTTTTCCAGTAATTTGTTTTGTTTTGTCTTTCCCTCTAATGCAGAAAGGATGGGTGTACATGTAGAGGCTTATACATGCCTAGAACTTCTAAACTTCTCTAACCTGTGGCGTGAGGTTTAACTAATTAGGTTGGAAACATCAAACAGAAACCATTAGCATTGCCTCTTTTTCATTAAAATAATAAATGAAAACGATACTGCATCTCTTTTTTTATTCCACAGAAACTTTGGATATAATTTTTATTCAAAAATATTGCTTTGTTACAAAAGTAAATGTCCCAATCTTATACAAACTGTTTTACATACAGTGAGTGTGTGTATATACCCACCCACACTCCTATTTTACCTTGCCTCATGGTTTTATTTCTTTATTTGAGTAAAAGGAAGTATACTTTCCTCATTCAGGAAATTTCTGATGTTGTAATAATTACCTGAAGGAACATAGAAGGAATCTCCTGTAGTTATTATATAAGGTCTTTCATGTAAGGTACACAGAAGGTCACCAACATTAGCATAAAAAACCAGTGTATCTTCACCAACATGTTGCTTTCCCTTTTCTTCATAGGGTCCTAGTATCAATTTTCCGGTAGAAAAAAACTGCATATTCAAAGTTTTATATACTTTCAACTCTCCATGTTCAACAAAAAGTTGGTATGTATCTCATGGCCTTAAAAAATCCATGTGAAGAATCTCTTTTGTTTCTGGGTCCTTTACTTGCATTGGCTGGAAAGGATCTCCTAGGGGTGTATCAAGATTTAGCACTAGCTTACTTTTTCTTTCAATGTTATCGAGACAGATCCTTTTCCTATCACCTATTTTGTTGGCTTTTCCCACATTTCCTTTTGCCTTCCTTTTAGTCGTTACTGTTCCTGCTGGGGATACTATTCCACCAATCACAAATCTTCCCGATGCTGTTTGTCGATAATCTACTTGCTCCCCTCACCAGTATTCCAAAGGTTTTGAACACATTCTCTTGTTCCTTCGAACACCCGGTGTGTTGGATGATAACACTTATTTGTGATGCACTTTATCTTTATTGCTCGGTCCCACTTCGGATCTTCTTACTCTTAAGTTACCTAAACTTTCCTGAACATTATTATTCATGCCAGAATTATCTTTTCCAGACATTAAATAATTCTTGAGCCTTCAAGGTCCACTTTCTTCCAAAACTGAAGTTTTAGGCTCTCCAGAATCCAAATTAGACTCTGCTGGTGCCTAGCATGTATCTTCACTGGTTTGAGACTGTAGGTGAACATTCTGTGTGCACATAATACCATCTTGATCTTTGGAGTGTCCGGTTGCTCTGGAACTATCAAGATTTTTTTTCATAGTCAGGTCTGTCCTGTTACTTTCTATTGGCTCATTCTGAGGACAACTGTAAACTTGATGGTCAGTCATACCTCCAGAACCTTCAACATTTGAAAACTTTCGTACTCTTGAGTTGCCTTGAGTAGATGCCTTCTGCTTTTTTGATGGAACACTTCTTTTCACAATGTTCTTAGATGACTGATTTGTTTTCTTAACAAGATTTTGTCTACTATTATGATACACAGATATATCATTTCTTAAACTGCTATGAACAGGATTTTCCTCTGAATGTATCATGCACCAATGAGATGGACGCCTGGAAACTCTGTGACTTCTTGTGACAGTCAAAGTCATTTCTTCAGGTAAAAGATTTTTCCTCTTAGACTCACTGGAAAAATGCTCCTTTCTGGATTCTTTCCTATCTTTGTCGGCTCTACATTTTGTTTTCATATTTTCCACAAGAGGCATCCTTTCCATGGCACTGTGATCATTCCTCATCTTCTCACAATCTTCAACAGTTCTTTCTGAATTGCTTGGTATTTTGTCTTGAGTAATATCTGACACATTTTCTTTTTCAGATTGTCCTGTATCAAGCTGTTCTTCAACTACATTGGTCTTAATTTTTTTTCTGTTCTTGCTTTGCTGTTTTGTTCTTCCCTTTGTTTCTAGATGGTCTTTCAGCTTTCTCAGAATACAATTTTGTAGATCTATGATTATTTTCCAATTCACCTATCAAAATACCATTTTTACTTGGTTTTTGTTCACAAGAAGGCTCAGATTTCTCTTCTGGATGAGTTTTATATAAATATTTGTCACTTGTCAGAGTCACAGGTGATATACTCTGAAGTTCTCTTGCCTCCTTACCTTGAAGAACTGCAACACACACAGCAGAGGATACTGTATGTTTGTTCCAAGCTCTAACCTTTCTTGGTATTGTAATCCAAGACTGATGTGCAAAACTTCTATCTGACTTATCAATTATAAATTCATCTTCTAACAACTTTGTATCATTTGAAGGTGATGAATGAGATGGAGCAGTTGATATATGCCTAACAACAGAACTGGATTTGCCATTTCTCTTTACATTCTATAAAAAAAATGTTGAAAAACTCTTTTTAACTTGTGATTGAATTTTGTATTCCATATCTTGCACTCTTTTTGAAGATGTTTTTGATATTTTCTTTTCTTCTTGTCCTAATATTTTATTCTCTATTTTTGACTTGTCAGTTTCTCTCTCTACTTTTCTCAAAGTATCTTTATTTCAAAGTTTAACCTTTTTTTTTTATTTTAAGAGAAATTTCCAGACTTGAAGGCAGTATATTTACTGAATTTCCAGAAGTGTGAGTTTCTCTCTTATGGGCAGATGAAATAGCATTTTGTGATTCAGATGGTTTTTCATGCAAAACAACATTGGGCAAGCCAACTGATATGTAAAATTCTTCATTCCTTTCAGCACAAAGACCACTTTTTTTATCTGACTTTTTTCCAAGTCAATTATACTTTTAGAACAAACATCAGTTTCTGGAACTTTCTGATTAATTTCATGGACCTGGACTGATCTTCTGGCAGCTTCACTTGGCTCTACAACACCTTGCAGAAAGGTTTCTTTCTTCAGCGATGAAACTGGAAACAACTTTGGGTGTGATTTCTGGCAATCTTTACTTGGTGACCAAATACAACTGTTTTTTATTTGGGGTGTTGAATAAATCACTGATTTTGCAGAATTTGTGATAAAATCATCAATGAGACCTGTATTTAAATGCTAGAAAGTATTTGCTACGTTTGATATTAATATGACAAATTTGTATTTTCATTCATTCCCACCCTCAAAGTCCATCTGGAAATGAAGCCTTACTTTTTTCTTCAAAACAGTTTTCTAAGATTTGCAGCATGTTCCGGCTTTGCTCAGTATTAATGCCAAGTGCCCTGGATCTTCTTCGGTAGTCATTTTTGAGATGATCCAGACCCAACACCACCATGTTTAGACCCTGCTCAGCTTCAGCAGGAGGACGAAAGACGAAGTCCAAGCCAGCGAGGGCGCGAGGAGGCCGAGCACCGATGGAGCCCCCAGGCCAGCAGCACTCCATGGCCCAGAAAAGCCCGGGAGAGGACCTGCGGCTGGCGGAGGGGTCCCAGCCGCTAGGCGCGGCGCTTGGAGCATCCCAACCCCTGAGCCGCACCCCTGCATGTTAGGCTACCCGAGCACTCCATACCTCTTACAGGAGGGCTTAGTTTAGCGTCACTGTCAAAGGTTTGAAAGATGTAGCCTGGAAAGAAGATGAAAGGATATTGGAGAGTTGTAGTAGATTACCATTTGCTTAAGCAAGTGGTGACTATAATTGTTGCTCCTCTGCCAGATGTGGTTTCTTAATACATAACTTTGTTTTTTCCTTTTCTTTTTGGTACTGGGGAGCGAACTCACAACCTTGTGATTGCCAGGCAGGTATTTACACTGCTGATCTAAATCTCCAGCCCTGGGTGTGATTTCTTTGCTTGAGCACATTAACACATTCCATGATACCTGGGGTGCAGCTCACCCAGACTGACTTGGCTGGAGCCAGTACTGGGTGCATCACCTGGCAGCACAGAAACCAACCCTGAGACCCTGGTTTGGAAAAGTTCTCCGTGGTGAACTGCTTGCACCCTGGAGACAGGGTGATCATATTTGACTACTCCTACTATGGAACTAGCAATAGTTTGTCCTTACTGAAATAAATGCAGGGTGGATATAAGAATTGGCTTCTCTGCATGTAATTGTTATGCAAAAACTAATCTCTATGAAAATATAGAAGGGTTCATCCACATCATGTTATCCACACAGTTATGTTTGAGATATTAGTAGAGTTTAATGTTAAAGAAGTATGGCCATGGGTTCAAGCTTACGGAATTCACTGGTCTTAACATTTACCCTATACCCAAAAGCAGCTGAGTTGGTAAAATGATAAAATAAACTTTCGATGATGCAATAACAGTGCTTCTAGGTGACAATATCTTAGTGGACTAGGCTGAAGTTTTCCAGAGGACTATATATATATATATATATATATATATATATATTTAAATTTCATTATTACATGTTTGTAGTACATGGCATTTACAGTCATCTTAGGGAGTGGGTGTAATTACACAGTACAGCTTGTTTCTCCCCCCCCTCCAATTCCCCAATCTTGATTTTCATTTATGTTGATATTATTAACCTTAGTTCATGTTATAGTACATAATATTTCATTCTTTGAGGTTACTATGTTTTTGTACATGATATATCTTTGTTCTAATTAGCTCCCCTTCCCATTTTTGCCCCTTGCCTTTGTTCTCTTGAACCCTTTCCATATGGTGAATGATCTCTCTTCTTGTCCCCCTTCTATCCATCCTTTATCATTCCTTTTGTTTGGATACAATGGGAAATATAATGCTGAGTGAAATAAATGAGACACACAAGCTTAAATATTGCACAGTACCTCTCATTTGAGTGAAGCAAGCTGCTCCTAATTAGTATCCAATTTATGGTATTACTTTTCCTCATACTAGTTTTATTGAGGCCAAGAATCAATGAGTGGACATTGGAGAGATAAAACTCCTCATTGCCTTTAAGGACTGACTAGCAAAATATTTTTTTTCTGTTCTTCTGACCTTATGCTCTGCTGTGCCAGAAATCCCTTCCAAAAGGGGATAAGAACAATGATGATTCCACCAAACTGGAATCTGAAAATTCATTGTGGCCATTTTGGGGCCCTCATACCTCTGAGCTAACATAACTAGGAAGTTATGGTGGACTTGGAGGTGACTGATCACACTTCCAAGGAAAAAATGGACTGGTATTTCACAATGGACATAAAGGAGAGTATCTTTGAAGTTCAGGAGATTGGTATTATTGTGGCCTCCTGTTAAAGTAAGTGGGAAACTACAACAACCAAATTCAGGCAAAATGAGTACTTGCCCAGATCCTTGAGAAATGTAGGTATTAGTTATTCCATAATGGTGTTGGGGGCCGGAGGAGGACAAGATCTGTGAAAAGCTTGCTGAGAACACATTAACATTTATGTATTTTGTATTCCTACACTATGTAACATAAATTTATTGACTTACTATCATTAGTTAATTTTTGGTGTATATGATAATTTCAATAATGTTACAAGAATAATAAGCATAGTTCCATGGAAATTTTGCCTCTCATTCTGGGGGAAGAGTGAATGTGTTGCCAGTTCTATGAAGGGAAGTTCTGTAGTTCAGCTTCCCTCTGGTCATGTCCCGGGGGTGTTTTCAGATGACTGATCTGTAGTCCAATGCACTACCCAGAGAAGACACCCCCTGATTGTGAATGGGATCATCCAGTAGGCTTGCATCTTGAACAGAATATAAGGAAACAAAGAGGAGGTCATTGTAGTGTTTGGAAGCTCCAATTTCTTCATCCACCCAGCATAGACTCCTCATGGGACTTTCCAGGGAGAACCAGGCTTTTGGGAAAGACAGGTATTATTTTTTGATCTCTCTTTGTTATGTATTTTCAGCTTCCTCTGAAAGAGGTTGAGCAGATCAGGCACTAGATCCTCTGCCTCTCCAACACAAACTGTCTCTGTGGACTCTCCTGCGTCTAAACCTAGCATAAATCCTAACTTCTGCCTCTACCTAATATATCATCAAACACACTGGTAACAGAACATTATTTGATGCTCTTTTATAACCTGGAAAGTAGATGGCTGGGTTGTGGATGGTTATTGTGAAGTACCATAAGCTTAAGGAAGTGATGACCATAACTGTTTCTATACTGCCTGTGTCTATCTGCCTAGCACATATGCTACTGATTTTGTTCCTGTATAGAATGCTAATAGAACCATAATTGCAATTTAACTTGATTACATTGATTGATTCTCAGTTTGATTGAAGCTCATGAAAATAATTCTATAATCATGCTTAGTTCCACCTTTGGTCATTTTTGCTGTGATTTTAAAGCTTATTTTAAAAGTTTAATTTCTATTCATTTTATTATGATGAAGGAATACCAACATCCTGTGATCTACTTTACCTCAGACTTTTTATTACCTTGGAAAGTTTTTCTGTATCTTTCAAAAAATACTGCTAAATATTTTCTGACAAGTAGGTAAACACTATAAATCATTATGTCTTAGCATAGATATTTTACATGAATTGTAAACATAGAGAAATGTAACAGAGGAGAGCATCTACATAGGCTTGTATGGGAGGTATCATTTCTTCATAAAATCTTGTCTTCTAAATCTGAAGTCTTTTAAGCTATGTAAAGTGAGCAGTGGAGGAAGGTCTGCACAGTAGAGATTCAGCACAGTATGGCTTTATGAACTGTTACACTATGAAAATTCTTCTCAGTAAAGATGAGCACTGTTTTGAACCCTGCAGTCTTAAAGACCCTAATTTCTCCAGATGGCTCCAAATCTTCCCTTGTTCCCCATATGTGCAAGTGAAGTGAAGCAATTAAAAAATTAACACCTGTCTGTGTGGGAATCACTGGACCCTGATCTGCATCTATAGCTTCATGTTCTGTTAAGTGGTGCCTATTCTAATTGAAATTTGAAAATGTAGCATTTATCAGCTCCCCCTGTTCACACATATTGATTCCTCCACACTTCAGAACTGTGCCTGTGTGAGACCAGAGGCATCCTTGCAAAGCCATGGCTGTAGTACTGAAAGATTCTGGGATAAGAAAAGAGATTTGAGGACACAGAATCTGCGTGAGCCACTGTCTGGTTGGACCTGCTCAGAATAGTAAGGGCTGCAAGTGGATCTGCAGGGTTTAGAAATGTGAAACACAGGTCTCTCAATGTTTTTATAAATTTATCATTATGATTCAAAACATCCAAAGACATTCATGTCACAGACCCAGTAATTCCTGTCAAGGCCATGCTTTGTAAACACATATTAAATTTGGAGTCAAATGGTTGCCATGAAAATGTGCATCAGGTCACTATTTATGGAAAGATGAAATTGGAAATAATTCATACACTTGACAGTGGTACAAGGTATAAGTAAATTGTAGCACATTTAGTGTCTTGACTTATGAAGCCAGTGGGGTCCTGAGAGCAGGTGGCAGGTGATTCCAAAAAAAACTATAGACACATACTAAAAGGAAAGCTGGGACCAGGTGAGACTTGACCTCTCTGATGGAGAGGCAGTGACAACCCAGCATGGTCTGAAAATGGGAGCACAGGCATACGATGGGGCAGAAAGTGCAAGGTCTCAGCGTTTTTCTGAGAACCCTAAAAATGAAACAGTCTCAGAGCTATCTGTGCTGTAAAGGGCGGAGCACCAAGGCTGAACACCTGTGGGACTGGCTTTGTTCTAGGCCCAACTCCTTGTTCCCATGGGTCACATCTGGAGCCCCATGTTCTCAGGATCAGCCTTGCACTAGCTCCAAATGTGTGTGCTCAGTTTATAGCTCAGCTGCACCCCACAATTTGGGAAATAGAATGTTATGCAAATATTTCAATTACATTTACTTAATGTAAAATAATATAGGGAATTAGTATGTCACAAAGTATTAGAGAACAGATATTAAAGTATGTATACAAAATGCTTTCTCATTGGTAAAGAGCTAGACAAAAAATATAAAACATGTTCTAAAATATTAATAGTGAATTCACTTTGACTGGAGTGTGAAAAGACTGGCATGGAAATGTTTTGCTTTATTAAATTAAATGTATTGCGTATTTCTTACACTGAACTGAATTTGAAAAAATTGTGGTTGAATTATTGTTATTTTAAGAAAAAGAAAAAGTTTGCTTAAGATATGGGAAAAAATTTTAAAATAATGTATAAAAAGTAAAGTTATCCCTTAGGCAGGCATGGTCAGGGTCCCTTTTCTTTTTTTTTTTTTTTAAGTAATGTTATGGTTGATACATTATATTGAGTTGAGAAGTTTTGGAAGTTTAAGTGACTCCTTGGGGATCCAGGGCCCTCACTCTGTAAACATTTTCACCCTGTGCAAGAGGAGGGCAAGGAGATAGTGTGAGTGCTATACCCACCCCATTGAGGGTCGTGTGCTTATAACATAAGGAATGAAAAGAGGTTGTGCTCTTTCCTTTTGCTCTTGTTGCTTTTACTGTTTTCTGCCACCCTGAAATGTTGCTCCTGCACCATGCCACCCTGCTTTGGAGCCCACTGGATATGAACTGAAACCTCTGCAAACAGTGATTTAAATAAACATTAATTTTGGGTATTGGGCATTTTGTTCCAGCAATGAGAGAAAAGTGACCAAGACAGGTCACAATGATGGAGAAAAGGATGGGTAGATGAATGGATGAATGGTTGGCTGGATGGATTCATGTATGAATGGAGAAATTCATGGATACATGAATAGATGAATAGAAAGAGAGGACAATTGATGAATCACTAGTTCCATGGGTATGTAAGAGAGATGCATATGAACAAAGAATACATACAGAAGATAGATCAATGGTAGCTAGAGAGATGGATTAATCAATGTATGAGATGATTAGATAGATAGATAATAAACAACATTTTAGAGGAATTTTAAAAAGCTTCCTCTGTGACTTTTCTATTTAAAGAGCAAGCACCCTCAGGGATCTCACAGAAATTATGTACTTAGATCCTGGGGTCTCAGAAACTTGATAATCTCTAAAATACTAGCAAAAAACAAGGAATAGGCATGAGCATTTAGGAAGAAAACTATGTCAATACCCATAAAGTTACAAAATAATACAGTGAATCAAAACATAGTTTGCTCCTCTTGAAAGCAGAGTCATTACAGAACATACCATTCACACTTTATCTAATGTGCTCTTTACATTGTCGGATATGTTATACTGAAGAAGACACATATTCTAACTTTCAGCCTCAGTTCTGGCAAATGATTATTCTAACTTTGAATCCATAAACAGCACACTTTTATCATTTGTATATTTAACTTTATTAAAGATAATGCAGTGCTAATATGTATTGAAATATCTTTGGGATATATTTATTTTGAAGATTTTCTTAAACTTTTATTCTTTCACCCTTTAACAATCTTCACTGCGTCTTACAGTAGTTACATTTTGAATTAAAATGCAATATGAATGTTTTTTTATATGTGTTATGTCTTAACTTTCAGAGAAAAATAAAGTATTCCACACAGAAAAAAAAGAAATGAAATAGAAATAAAACAAATGCTCTGTTCCTAACTAGGAATGAAAACAAATTTGTTGTCAATTTATGTTAAAAATTAGAGTCCTTTAATAAAAGATTACACAATTGTTTATTAGTTTTGCATGCTAAATAGAGTCTGCAAATTTTACCATCAATTAAGCTAAGCTATGTGCTTCTCTGGCTGCCAGAAATTAGTTACCAGCTTGTGGTTAAATCACAAGTCATCAGAGCACAGAAATAGAAAATCAGTTTTCTCCATAAATGTAGACAATGCCATTCTTAGTGATTTTCTTTCTTTTTCTAATTAATGGCACATTTTGATAAAGAGAAAGGGAACATAAGTATTAAAATGAAATCAATGACATATATGGGTAGGGAAAATAGGACAAGCACAAATTTTTGCATAAAATATACCTTTTGTCCTACATAAATATTGATGTATCCTCCTCACAGGAGACATGGGGCTGGCTGCAAAGCAGCCAGGAAACTTTCAAATATTTTACAGAGAAACTTAAGGCTTTGCAGTCCAATAAACACTAGACCTGCACTGAATACACACAGCTCAGGGCTTTTTTTTTCCCCTGGCTTTCTGGAAAAGCTGTGACAACTATAAAATTTAAGAATCATTGTAAATGTCATTTTTTTGGCAAATTTTCTTACTCTTAAATTTGTAGGAGAAGGGCTGAGTACAGGACAGTGTTAATTTCTCCACCACTCAACTCTGCTGTCTTACTAATTCCAATGTTCATTGTCCATGGAAAAAGAAGACACCTAGCAGATATGAAATCCTGACCTACAGTTTAGCTATACCGAACCATTGAGTCACCAAGCTTAACATATTTGTGATTCAAAATATAACAATCCTTATGCTAAAGTGATTAAAAGACCAGTGCTAAAAGATGCTTATTTTGTTTAAAATTTCTAGTAAGATCATTGCTAAAGTACAAAAGTCATACCAAGAGTGATGGAAAAAAGAAACGCCACAGTAGAGATATTTGTTAAAACTACATCATTTATCTCTCTGCTTTGAAAGAGTAAAATTGAACTTAAAAGTTACACACTGCTTTTGATGCATGGACATAAAGGTTAGAGAAAGTGATATCTAATTTCATTTTTACTCATTATAATCATGTCATTTACAACTAGAAGAGGTGAATAGAAGTATGGATTCCATGAAAGCTGAACTTTTCAACTTTCCTGAGTGAAGTCAGAGAAGGGAAATTATCATAAGTTAATGGCAGTTTATTTACCTGTATCTTTGAGCAAAGTAGAAATAATTGGCTAGAATTTTATTTATTGCATCATCTATAAGGTATGTATCAATGTGTGCATGTGCCCTCAAGAACAAAATCTCTTTCTTCTTTCTTTTTCTTTTTTTCTCCCTTCCCTTCCCTTCCCTTCCCTTCCCTTCCCTTC
>PVLA01012557.1:0-43486 GCA_004027455.1 Hydrochoerus hydrochaeris | reverse complement strand
AGAGAGCCTCTGGGAGTAGAATGGGCTGGGGGTGGCCTCCGTCTTAGAGGCCCTGTGCGGCCCCAGGGTGCCGGGCTGTGGGTCCCGTGCCCTTCGGATGGTGTTGGGGTCCGCTGTGGGCGCCCTAGAGAGAGCCTCTGGGAGTAGAATGGGCTGGGGGTGGCCTCCGTCTTAGAGGCCCTGTGCGGCCCCAGGGTGCTGGGCTGTGGGTCCCGTGCCCTTCGGATGGTGTTGGGGTCCGCTGTGGGCGCCCTAGAGAGAGCCTCTGGGAGTAGAATGGGCTGGGGGTGGCCTCCGTCTTAGAGGCCCTGTGCGGCCCCAGGGTGCCGGGCTGTGGATCCTTTTCATGCTCTTGTATGTTCTGTTTTCCAAATTCCCTTCCTTGGGTAATAACCGGACTCCCCAGAAGAAGGAGCCGGGCAGTGGGTGGCGGCGGAAGGGGTCCTGGAGGCCCATCCCACACAAGGCTGGCCCCACAGAGAGGGGGGGCCGTTCCCCGCCCCACGGGGCCCTAGAGCGGGGCCTGCGGCGTGGAGTCCCATCGTGCAGATGGGAGAAGGAGAGGCTGGGCGGGGTGCCCGTCAGTCGTCGGCCACACAGCTCAGCGTGGGGGTCCTCCTCCTGCTCCCCCTCCTTGCTGGCTTCCGGCTCAGGGGAACCCACAGAGCCGCAGCCCGGGAGCGGGAGGAGGAGGCCTCCCTCGGGGAGTTCTGGGAGGGGAAATCAGGGAGGGATGGAAGGGACCCTGGGGCCACTGCTGCGCCCTCCCAGGGCCGCCTGGGTGCTGCTTCACCATTCCCCATGGCGGGCTGGCCCCACCCCATGCCAGCGGTGCGGCAGGAAGAAGGCAGCTGCTGCACTGTCCTTGGCGGGAGGCCGGGAGCCGCGGGCTCCGGGGTCCTGGCAGGCTGGGGCTCGTGGTGCACCGAGCCGGGCAGCGTTGGGGCCGCACGGGAGTGGTCCCCGGTGTCTGCTCCGCCACCCTCATCATTCTGACCCTGCTCGGCGCCTGCTGTGTGTCGGGCCAGTGCTGGCTGCTGGGCGTCAGGGGTAGAGGTTTCGAGGTGCAGGGCGGGGTGGGGGCCTCCCTGGGGGTGCGGGTGGTCAGCCCGGCTGGGCCTGCAGGGGCCAGGGGGAGGAGCGGGGAGCCGCACACGCACTCAGCCCTGGTGTCTTCGCAGAGGGCCTGGTTTCTCTTCCCCGCCCTCGCAGTGAGGGCTGAGCAGCTCACTGACCTGCTGGGCTTTTCCACCCTCTCCCCGGCTCCTGAGCAGGTTGCGTCTCCACCGTCTGCTGCAGGTGCAGCCCTGGGCCTGCGGCACCTCCCAAGGACGGGTCCCAGGGCTTTTCTCCCTTCTCATAGTGCCTCCGGCAGGGGCATCGTGATGACTGTAATGAGGGGCCCCGCCTGGCTGCGCCCCTCCCACTGCGCACTTGAAGCATTGGTCTGAAGTTGGGGCCTGCATGGGGCACCCTGGCCCGTTGGTCCTCCAAGGCCTGGAGATTCTGGAGCTGGGCCCAGACCTCAACCTGAACCCTGACCTGGTCACGCTGGTGCCAGCTGCCCCTCGGGTCCTCTCTGCGCCTCTCCTGGGCCCAACCTGAGCCGGCAGGGTGCAGAATGAAGCTGGAGGTGCTGGCGACAGCCAGCCCCCAGGAACCCCAGCCCTGTTCCCCACGATCCCCTTTCCGGCCACATGACTGCGATGTTGGCTGAGAACTGCTATGGTGCAGTGGGACTGGACTGTCCCCGCCTCGATGGCTCAGGCAGGGCCTCAGGGACACACTCTCAGCACCGTGGGAGACCCAAGCCCCGTCTGGGGACAGGGTGCTGAGTGTCCCCTGGTCTGCGTGACCCAGGTTGTGTGGGGGAGGAGAAGGGGCAGAGCAGGCTGGGCAGAAGAAACGGCCACCAGGAGGCCAGCAGGGGCCTCGGTTTCCCTGTCACTAAGGCAGGTGTCATGGTCCTTGCCTCCCAGGTCTGTTGGTGGCTAGAGGCTGGGAACACTGACACCGCCGTATAATTCACAGGTGTCCCCACCGCAGAGGACCTCAGGCGTGACAGCTGGGGCCCTGTGCCGTGCGGGGCGCCTGGCAGCCTTTTGGGCTGCACGGGCAGAGGGCGGTGGCTGGCGGGCCGGGACCTGCCCCGGGCCAGGAGGGGCAGGAGTCACATCTCCTGGCCACCCAGGACGAGGCATCTGGCACTGTGTGTGTCATGAGGCAGCAGCTCCCGCTGCGGGAGGGGTGCGGCCGCTTTGGGGTGCCCCTGTGCCAGCCCGGATGCCCAGCCTGAAGCTGTGAGTTACACCGGGCCGGAGTGTGCAGGGTGAGCAGAGGTGTGAGGAGCCGTGTAGGGGGCGGCTCTGCCCCAGCCTGGCAGGCACCCTCCACCTGTCGGGTGAACAATGGGTTACATAATGTTTGGGTACCGCTGCCTTCCTGCGCTGTGCGGGGGTGGAGCAGCCCGGCTTGGGGGAGCGTGGGGGCTGGGTGCTGCGGCCTGGGAGCTGAGCCCAGTTTCTTCTGTTGCCGACTTGCTGTGTGACCTTGGGCTGTACTTGCTCCTTCTCTGGTCCCGCAGCGGCCCATCTGTACACACAGGTGCCTCCCTGACTGCCCAGGAGCTCCTGGGCCCGGGCCAGGCTCTGCAGGCCTGCTGGGCCCTTGCTGCCTCTGCCCTGCCTGGCGGTTGGCGTGGGTGAATTTTCTGGGCCCGCCTGCTGCAGGCCGCATGTGGGCACCTTGACATGGGGCATTCAGGGGCTCGAATTCCAGGAAGGGCACAGCCTGCCAGCAAATGGGATAAGCATGGTCCCCGCTGGGCACAGAGGACACCCTGGGGGCCCAGATCGGGGCAGGGGCCTGGCTGGCTCCCTGGAGGAAGCGGCTGCTGAGTGGGTCATGGCGAGGGAAGGTTGGTTCAGGTTGGCAGCCGGGGTGTCAAGTGGTCACCATAGTGGACAGAGAGCTTGCTCAAACTCCCAGTGCTACTTGACCGGCAGCAGTGAGCAGGGGAGGGGTTCCTGGAGGGGAAGTGACCAAGAGGAGCTGGGCGTGGTGGTGCGCGCCTGTCATCCAAGCACTCTGGGAGGCTGAGGAAGGAATCGCAAGTTCCAGCCCAGCCTGGACAGTTTATGGAGACTCTGTCTCAACAATCAAAAATAAAAAAGGGCAGGGGGTGTAGAGTAGTGTGAATCCCAGGGTACCACACAAACAGAGAGAGAGAGAGAGAAAACACATCAGATCAGGGTAGGAGGTCACCGACAGGACACAATGCTCACTGAGGCGGGACCAGGACCTTCTGTCCAGGGGACCAGGAATTTGGTCAGACACCGCCTGACCCCCCCACTGTGGGGCTGGGCAGGCCGGCGATGGGGCAGCTGGTGCCGCCAAGCAGAGAGGTCACGGGGGGCCTGAGGACTGTGGGTGCACGGGGCCCTGCTGGAGGCGGCGGGGTGCAGTGTGGCCCCGGCCAGCTCCCCGAGGCCCTCAGCACCGGGTCTGCCTGCCTGGGGGAGACCACGGGACTGGCAGCGGGACTGGGATACGCTGCCAGGCGTCTTTTACCTTCATCGCCTTCAATAGCCTTTTTGGATCCCTCAAGTAAGGGAAACCACAGTGACAGAGGGTGGCAGGGCCGTGAGAGCCAGACGAGATGGTGGCACATGCCTGTCATCCCAGCACCCTGGAGCCTGAGTCAGGAGGTCCCTGGGAGTTCAGGACAAGCCTGGGCTACATAGTGAGACCCAGCCTCAAAAAAATAAGCTACAGGAGCGCAGGGGGGCTAACCCACCCTCCTGGCCTCCAGGGGCCGGGGGAGCCCTGGCACTGGGCGTGTCCCTACCCTGCCCAGTCCATCCTGGCCAGGCACCTTGGGATCATGGACCGGACTGGCCCAGCAGAAGAAGCAGAGGCTGCAGCTTCAGGGAGAGGAGTCTGAGGGGCTGGGTCCCCTCCTGCAGCAGGAGGGGCGGACGGGGCTCTTCCCACTCAGTCCTACTCTGGGTCCTCCGGCAGGGGAGCTGGAGCAGCGCCGGTGGACCCCGAGGGGAGGCGGAGCTGGGGCCTTGGGTGACCAGCGGGGCAGGGACAGGCTCTGAGCCTGGGGTCCTCATCACGGGATCCTTGGGGGTATCCTTGCGAACTGAGGTGGTGGCAGAACAAGGACAGGTGGGTTCCTGAGCACAGAGCCGGATGCCAGAGTGTCAGCCTGCTCCAGGGGTCCCCCTGGCACTGCCCGGGACCTGCCACAGTTGGACATCTGGCCTCTGTCACTCAGGCCTCCCTGGCCCCTCAGCAGCCCATGTGTCTCCATCCAGCCTGGTCCTTTAGGTCTGGAGGATTCTCTCACAATCCTCTCCTTCCGTGATGGCTGGATGAGTGGAATCTCTGCATGGGTCATGTCAGCGATCTGCTTTGACCATTGGGACCCTTCATTGTTCACCTTCTGTCCCCACCTCTGATGCACCCAGGCTAGGGGACTCTTGAATGACTTCCACCCTCTACACCTCAGTTTTGCCATTCTTAAAATGGGGTTCCTGGCAGCACCTTGCTCCTTGGGGCTGTTGGCATTATTTAGGGAGTACAATATGCCAAGTTCCTTGCCTCGACTGGCCCAGAGGAGGTCACACCAGTGCTGATGAGGGCAGCGCCCCAGCTCCCCGTAGTGGGAAGGACTTGTCCTGGGGGCCGGTGTGTCCCCCCAGGGAGTGGGGCTTGCAAAGCCACACCTAGGAGCCAGTTTGTAAATCTGTTTCAGCCAACACCTACTGAAGTTTACAGTGCTAAAGAGCGAGCTTTTATTCCTTTATTTAGGTAACAGGAATCGAACTCAGGACCTTGCATTTGCCAGGCAGGTGCTTATGCTGCTGAGCTAAATCCCTGGTCCTAGAGCAGGCTTTTAGTGACAGGGTGGGGCAGTGCTCTGGCTCAAGTCATGACTGTTTTCAAATGTCCCCCCCCCCTCCATGCACCATCTCCCCAACTCCCACCAGATGCCCCTGATAAACAGCCACGCCCTTTCCTAGGTGTGGAAATGGGGGTTCAGGGAGGTGAAGGCGTTTGCCCCAGGGTGCCTGCTAAGGCAGAGTTGGACTGGGATGTGGATGCCAGGCGGAGGCTCTGTGCTGGGCACTGGTGGGCCGGACAAGTCTAGGTGGGCACCCCGAAGCTGGATTCGTGGGAGGTGAGTGTATCCACATAGAGACAGAGGATCAAACTCACGGCCTTCTGCTTGCCTGGCAGCCGCCATGCCGCTGAGCTGTATCCCCAGCCTTTTTTTTTTTTCATTTTTTCGAGACAGGGTCTCACTGTGCAGTCCAGGCTGGCCTTGAGCTCACTCTGTAGCCCAGGCTGGTCTTGAACTTGCAGCAATCTTCCTGTCTCAGCCTCCCAGGTGCTGGGGTTACAGACCTGTACCACCACGCCGTCTGGGGTAATTTTCTAGCCCTGGTGTGGAGCCCAGGCAGTTTTCCGGATGTAGGATCTGGGGACCCCGTGCTGACTGCTCTTCCTTATTGCGAGGAGGATCAGAGAGGTGGCCGTCCCGGGTCACACAGAGATGGGTACACGCCTTGATGGCTGAGTGTGTGTGACACCGCCTCCGAGCCTGGATTCGTCCATCTCCTGGCCCTTAGGCAGGCGCTCCCCGCGGCGGGTGACACAGGTGACCCTTTCACCCTGTCCCCGCCTCTGTCCAGGTACAAGGGCTTCATCAAGGACTGCCCCAGTGGACAGCTGGATGCCGCCGGCTTCCAGAAGATCTACAAGCAGTTCTTCCCCTTCGGGGACCCCACCAAGTTCGCCACGTTCGTCTTCAATGTCTTCGATGAGAACAAGGTGAGCAGAGCTGGGCGCAGATGGACGCCTGGACCAGTGAGCGCCAGTTCCGGTGTCAGCCACACCCTGCGGTGTCTCCAGGAGCAACGCACAGGCGCATAGAGGGGCGCGCGCCCTGCACATGCGCACAGGATAACAGGCATGCGCACATGCAGACGTACTAGAGGCCTACACACACCTGTACACTCCTGTACACGCGCACACGTGCACGCACAGACCTACACTGCACATATGCACAGACACGTGATATATACTCTGCACATTTGCACACATGGCCAAGCATTTAAACACTGATTTACCTGTAAGCACAAAGGGTAGAGTTGGGTAACAGGGTTAACCATCGTCACTGGCATTTGCTGAACATTGACCATGTGACCCGTCCCCAGCGTGGGCTATGATTCGTGATCAACGGGCCCTCACGGGCACCCGTGGGGTTGGTGCCTAGCGCCCTGGGTGGAACTACCTCCCCAGCCCTCTCTATTAATTATGGAACAAGGTCTCACTAGCCCCCTAACTCACCCAGGCTGGGTTCAAACTTGCAGTCCTCCTGCCTCAGCCTCCCAGAGTGCTGGGATGACAGGTATGGGTCACGACGCCCGGCCGGGAGAGGTACTTGGACAGTGGCAGGCCCTGCTATGGGGTGCCCCGGGCTGGGGTCACCCTGCCTCCACCTCCTTCTCTGGCCCGTGCCTGCTGCCGCCTGTCACACCCCTCCGAGGTCTGTCCTGACCACGTGGGCCTCTCTGCCTCCTCAGGACGGGCGGATCGAGTTCTCCGAGTTCATCCAGGCGCTCTCGGTGACCTCGCGGGGAACCCTGGACGAGAAGCTTCGGTGTAAGTGTTATCCCTGTCCCCAACAGCTGGGGTGGGCCGTGGGGGTGCTCCTGGGATGGTGGGGGCCAGTCCTGGGGCAAGAGGAGCAGGGGCCTCAGATGCCTACCGCCATGGCGGCTCACCCTGAGGGGACCAGAGGTGGGGGGGAAGGAGTGGCCTTCGGGCAGGTGGAAATGGGGTACATCGGGTGGTATGGGGTGGGTTCGAAGGCCCCAGTTCCATACTTCATCTGGCTCTTTGATGGCCACTATTCTGACTACCGATTGAATCAGTCATTCAACAAACGGAAGGAGTATGACTTTAAGTGTGGTGTCAGGAAGGAAGTCAGGGGTCCCCTGGGCTAAGGGGTCCCTGCTCTTAGGGCTGGCAGTCAGGATCCCCTGGTGCCTCTCTGAGGCCAGGTCGAAGGTCCCCGCTTCGTATCTCACACTACACCCCTCATTATTTTCCTGACTGTGACTTTAGCCCTAGTCCTAATTGTACATGGGTATGGGCGTCCATGGCTGGGCATTGAGGTGCAGCGGGGGTCCTTGGGGGCCTCCCACTGCCCTAGCCAGGGTCGCTCAGACCTGGCTGCTTGATTCCAGGGGCCTTCAAGCTCTATGACTTGGACAACGACGGCTACATCACCAGGACTGAGATGCTGGACATTGTGGACGCCATCTACCAGATGGTGGTGAGGAGCCTGGGGCAGGGGAGGGGCGTTGGAGCTGGTGGCCAGCGTGGCCCAGGGGAGTCCCTCTGGGGCTGGCGACTGCCCGGGGACAGAACGGGCCAGCTGAGGGCCAGGCTGGGGTGCTGTGGACATTGCTGGGGCAGCTGGGGCAGGGTGGACAGTGGGGCAGGGTGACGGCAGAGACGGAGGGGGAGGGAGAGGCAGGTCCCAGCTGGACCAGGCCGGGCCCAAGCCGTGACCCTGAGCCGAGTGCTGTGCTGCCCTGCCCGGCAGGGGAACACCGTTGAGCTGCCCGAGGAGGAGAACACGCCCGAGAAGAGGGTGGACCGGATCTTTGCCATGATGGACAAGGTAGCTGGGACTCACTGGGAGGGAAGGCGGGGCGCAGGGAGCAGGCCTGGCTTTACCCCTGATCCCCGAGGCAACCGGCTAGTGTCACAGCCACCAAGTGGTGGCCACTTCCACCCAGTGTGCAGACTTCTTAGTTTACCTAACATATCCTTGGCCTTGCCTTGCCTTGCCTTGCCTTGCCTTGCCTTGCCTTGCCTTGCCTTGCCTTGCCTTGCCTTGCCTTGCCTTTTTCCTTTCCTTTCCTTTTCTCTTCTCTTCTTTTCTTTTTGTCTTCTTTTTTTTTTTTTTGAGACCTGGTCTTGCTATGTCACCCAGGCCAGCCTCAAACTTGGGGTGATCCTCCTGCCTCAGCCTCCCCGAATGCTGGGATTACCGGCCGGCTCCACGGGGCTCAGCCTATTTACTTACTCTTTTTTGCTGGGCACATCTCTGGCCTTTTGGGGGAGTGTAGGGACTTCTCTGAATGACAGCTTTCCCTGCATGAGGTGAAACCCACAGGGTTAAAAGGGGAGCCGCCCATTTTGGAACGTGGCTGTCAGAGTGTGTTTTACAAAGACCCTGCGTGGGACTGTGGGGGGAGAGGGGTCTCCCGGAGTCACCTGGAAGGGGCAGCTGCAGTTTGGCCAAGGCTTTGCAAAAGGAAAGCCTGGTTTTACTCTTCAGTGTTCATAGACCTGCTGAATTCTGCCTGCAGACTCCAGGTTAAAACAGACCCTCCCATCTGCCCATCTGTCCGTCTGTCCGTCAAGCCGTCCCTCCCCGCCCCCATGCTGATGATCCAACCTGGGGCCTGGTACCCATGCAGCCCACCCCCTCCCACTGGGCTGCACCCCCAGCTCCAAACTTTTTTTTTAAACCGAGAATAACGCTTTTCAGCATTAACATTTAGAAATGGCAGTGGCCAGGCCACGGCGCTGGATGCCTTTGGTGGCCAAAGGCTTCTGTGCCTTCTGGCTGGCAACAGATGTGAGCCCCGGAGCCCGGAGCCCGAGGCCGGCACTTTCTTAATTAAAAATGGGAGATTAGCTGCCATGCTGGGCTCTGGGTGCTAATTGGGTTTATCCTCAGACCCAGAGAAGCCTCAGCGGCCTTTCTGCCAAGGGAGTGACGAGTTTCTAAAATAACACCCTCAAATCCCCCGATTTTGGAAAGCGGTGCAGACCCTGAGCCCCCCTTTCCAGGGTGGCCGTCTGGCTTCCTGGTTCCCAGCCGGGGGAGGGGGTCCTGGGTCAGGGGTGGCTTCTGCCCTCCCAAAGTGACCTCCAAGAAATGCACATGCTCCTGGCCGAGGGGACAGACCGCAGTTTACAGGGAGGCAGAGCATCGATAAAAGGCACCGAGCTCTGGCTCCTGGGTTGCCAAGCGTGGGGTTCCTGCCCGACACCCCTGTCTCCCGCCAGCCCTCTTTGGGTCCAGGGTCCAGGAAACAGAGCCCCAGAGAGGGTCTGTGCCAGATCTTCCCATCTCCCCGTCCCCTCCTTTCTGACCCCATGTGGGGAGTCCTGCTGGGGTCCACCAGAACCCCCCTCCCGGGATGTGGGGTCCCCCTGCCCCCCTCAGCCGCCTCTCTCTGCCCCAGAACGCGGACGGGAAGCTGACCCTGCAGGAGTTCCAGGAGGGCTCCAAGGCGGACCCCTCCATCGTGCAGGCGCTGTCCCTCTACGACGGGCTGGTATAGTCCAGGTCAGAGCTGGTGAGTCGGGGCCCCTCGCCTTCCCGTCCAGTCCCTCCTCGCCTTCCCGTCCAGTCCCCCCTCGCCTTCCCGTCCAGTCCCCCCTCGCCTTCCCGTCCAGTCCCCCCTCGCCTTCCCGTCCAGTCCCCCCTCGCCTTCCCGTCCAGTCCCCCCTCGCCTTCCCGTCCAGTCCCCCCTCGCCTTCCCGTCCAGTCCCCTGTGTCCTCCGCCTTGGTGGGGTGGGGGTGGGGCATGGGATGGGATGAGCCCCAGGTCCTGTCTTGCTGTGGGCATCTCTGTGCCCGGGTGAACAGCTGTGTCACTTCCGCTGGGGCCCAGCTATGGGCCGAGTTGCTGGGACTCAGGCTTCGTGTCTGTCGAGCTGCGGGAGAAGCTAGCAGTTTTCCCAGTGCCAGGGCCACCTCGCATCGCCACGAGTAGTGACAGAGGTCCACTGGTCCCACGTCCTTGCCGGCCGTGGCAGTTTCCTCTCTCCGGGATTTTACTGTCCTGGTGGGTGTGTAGTGACGGCTTCTCCCTGAGGAGTCAGTCAGGGGAGGTTGGTCCTCGGCCCCTGTAGAAGATCTGTTTTGCCTATTTTTTTTTTTTTTAAATTTTGAAGTGCTGTGGTCATTGTCCATCCCTGCGTACTGCATGAGCCCAAAACAGCAGCTTGGAGGTCCCCGAGCCTGGGTCACTCCCGAGGGTGCGGCGGTGCTGTCTGGGTGTGACCAGCCACCCCAGTTTGCCCAGAAGTACTCTGGATTTGACACGGAAAGTCCCGAGTCCTGGGAGACCCTCCGTCCCAGGCCGACTGGAAGAATCAGCAGCCGTTGGTCAGGCTGTGGGTTTATCCGGAGGCTGGTGGGGGTGAGTCTGCTCGGTGCTCGCTCGAGTGATGTGGCAGCCAGGGTCCCTCTCCATGTGGACATTCCATGCAGTTGCCTCAGAGCTTAGCTGCCCCCATGGGGTGAGCTTCCCTAGATGGGGAGAGAGAGCCGAAGGGGAAAGCCACAGTCTGTGGTTTATCTGAGACAGGGTCTCACTCTAATTCAGGCTGGCCTTGAATGCACTCTGTAGCCCAGACTGGCCTCAAAATCACGGCAGTCCTCCTGCCTCAGTCTCCTGAGTGCGGACCACAGGTGTGCCTCACCATGCCAGGCATCAGTCAAAGCTTCTTGCACTGCGAAGGACAGAGACCTCTCAACACTGTCACAGGAAGAGTGGTGCAACTGGGTGTGAGGGTGCCCACTTGTGACCCAAGACTTGGGGATCACAGGTTCGAGGCCAGCCTGGGCAACTTAGCAGGGTGCTGTCTCCAAATAAAAGTTATAAAAAGGCTGTGGGTGGAGCTCAGTGGTAGAGCACTTTCCCCTCACGCAAGGCCCAGGGTTCTGTGCCCAGTACTGCAGTAGCGCAAATCGCAAAGGCTCCCAGGTTGCTGAGAGAGACTAGTGGGCGGTCATGTTTCCCAGGGATGTGGGCGACCCAGAAGGCCACTCTTTCTGAGATGACATAGGCTATCCCTGCTCCTAACAGCTGGCGAGTTCCTTCCCTTTCCCATGAGCCTTTGTTTCGTCCCATCATGCCTCTGCCACAATGGCCTCCCACCTCTCTTCCTGTGAGGACTTCCTGTTTCCTTTTAGGGCTAATACCTAGTACCTCTTCCTGGTTTATCCACCTCTGATTCCTAAGAGAGGAACCTGATTGGCTCAGATAATGTCCTCAGATCACCTCCCACCAATCAGGAGTTCACAGACCTTGACTGCAGTCTAATGAGGGGTGAGCAGGGTCACATGATCACAGCATGGCTGCAGGGTGCTTATGGGAGAGATCTGTGGTGATGGGGCTGTACCCCATGCTCTTTTAAAAACTAATTTATTGAGGTGATACTGATGTATGCAGAAGTGACCATTTTAAAGTGGATAGTGGCATGGAGGGCATTCAGCATGCCATGCAATCACCACTTCTGTTGGTTCTGAAATATATGCTTTGTTTTGTTTTGTTTTGTTTTGTTTTGAGACAGGGTCTTGCTGTGTAGTTTAGGCTTGAACTCACTATGTAGCCCAGGCTGGCTTCAGACTTGCAGTGATCTTCCTGCCTCAGCCTCTCCAGTGCTGGGAGGACAGGCATGCGCCACCATACCCAGAAAGATTTGCTTTGTTCCTAAACGAAACTCTGTACCACTGGGTAGTTTCTCCCCATCTCCTTCTGCCCAGGCCCTGGGTGACCACAGGCTGCTTTTTGTTGGATAGAAAAGGAATCCGGTGCGGTGTGACCCAGCGTGTCCGGCTTCTTTCGCTTACTGTGCATCGCAGGGCTCGTCCTCGCTGTGCCTTGTGCCGGTGCGTCGCTCCTTTCTGTGGCAGGGCGCGGTCCACAGTATGTGGCTGCTGCACCGTGTTCCTCCATTCATCTGCTGACAGGGCCCCTGCCGCGTCTGTTCCGCCCCTGCTGAGGCTGCGGATGGGGGTTCACGTGTTTCTTTAGTGCTTCCTCTCATGCCCTTAGGTACCGTGTAGGTGTCAGGAGTGGAGCTGCTGGGCCGCATGGTTTTAGTTTTGTCCTGGGGGTGGAGTCCAGGGCACACTGAGCCACAGTCCCAGCCCTTTTGTATTTGTGTTATTTTGGGTCAGACTTTTGCTAAGTTGTCCACTCTTGCGATTCTCCTGCCTCATCCTCCCTGAGTGCTGAGATAACAAGCGTGTGCTCGGGCGCCCTGCTGCCTGGTGATTCTGTGTGGCTTTGTGAGGGGTCACCAAGCTGCTGTCACAGAGCTGTGCTGTTTCCCATCCGCACCAGCATCCTGGCCCATCCTCCCCTCCCCTCCCCTCCCCTCCCTTCCCTTCCTTTCCTTTCTTTTTTTAATGGATGCCATCAGACCAGGTGTGAACGCACCTCAGTGATTTCCGCATGCATTTCCCTAGTGAGTAATGGTGTGTTTTTTTTTTTTTTTTTGTCTTTTTGAGACAGGGTCTCACTGTGCAGTTCAAGCTGGCCTCAAGCTCACTTTGTAGCCCAGGCAGGCCTCAAACTCACAGTGATCTTCCTGCCTCAGCCTCCCAAGCGCTGGGGTTATAGGCATGTGCCACCACACTCAGCTTTTGTTTTAACTTTAGAAGCCGGCCTGGTGGCACATGTCTGTGATCCCAGCACTCAGGAGGCTGAGGCAGGATTGCTGTGAGGTCAAGGCCAGACCTAAACTACCTAAGTGCGAACTTTAGCAGCACACGTACTAAAGATTGAACTGCATAGCAAGGTCCTGTCTTGAAAAAAATCTGCAATTCTTTTTTTTTCTTTTTTCGAGACAGGGTCTTGTCATGTTGCCCAGGATGGGCTTGAACTTTTGATCCTTCTTCCTCAGTTTACCCAGAGTTCTGGGATTACAGGCCTGGATCCATATATTGTTGTTTGTTTCTTGAGACAGGGTCTCACTATGTAGCTCAGGTTGGCCTTGAACTCTGTGTAGCTCGGCTGGCCTTGAACTCAAGGCGATCCTCCTGCCTTAGCCTCTGGGATTACAGGTGTGCACTCCCATGCCTGGCCATATGTTGCTCTTATTGGTCATAAACTGTTTTAGTCACATGGGCATATCCTGACTTATTCAGTCAGTCCCCTGATGTTGAACACTTAGGTAGTCTTGTCTTGTCTTTTCTTTACTTTGCTCTGAGCGAGGATATTGTGAACATCTTACTCTTTTTGGAGATACATGTGTCAGCTCCAAAGGAGCAGGTCCACAGCTATGAACATCTTTAAAACTTATTTATTTAATTTTTTATTTTTAAGAGAATAAAACCAAACAAAATAAAATGCAATAAAACCAATCAAAACAAAACATTGAAAGTAATACAGGACTTCAAAACAAGATAACAGGAAATCAACAATGGCTACCATAATATATCTTGTTATATTTGAAATAGCTGCCTATGCCATCAGATACAATAAAATCAAATAAGCCAGGGGTGGTGGTGCACACCTGTAATCCCAGCACTCGGGAGGCTGAGGCAGGAGGATGGTTGAGAGTTCAGAACCAGCCTGGGCTACAAAGTGAGCTCAAGGCTGGTTTGAACTGCATAGGGAGACCCTGTCTCAAAATGACAAAACAAAACAAAAAATCAAATAAAATAGAAAAGAATAAAACCAATCAAAACAAAACAACGAAAGTGACACAGGACTTTAAAACAAAATAATAGGGCATTAACAGTGGCCACCACCTTCGCCTTCTAGAGGTTTTCTCCCCTTTCACTTTCACAGTATCTACTGGACCACTAACTCCTTCGGGTTTTTATACCAGGGAGACAACATGATGTTCACTCCCGTGAGTCGGAGCCATCTCACCTCCGTTTTTTTCCTTTCTTTTTTAATTGGTGAATCGAGGCCACCTCCATTAATGGCTATGGCCAACACGCGCCCCGCTTTTTTCCTGCCGTTGGCTGCCTGCTTTTCCCTCATTCAATTGTCTGTCGCACTCAGCGAGCCCCCTCTGCCGCCGTTCAGGCACTGTGGTCTTTATCTCTCTCTCGCATGCCCCTCAGCATTCTTTGGAGGGTGGGTTTGCTGGTCATGAATTCCATCAGCTGTTCTTTGTCAGGGAACTATCCTGTTTCTCCACCCATTTTGCAAGATAGTTTTGCAGGATGCACCAATCTGGGTTGGAAGTTGTTTTCTTTTAGGACTTAAAAGACTTCACTCCAACTCCTCTTGACTTGATGGCTTGTGTTGAGAAGTCTGTTGTGATTCTGATGGGTTTGCTCTGTTTCACGTCTCTAACAGCCTGTAATATTCTGTTCCTGTGCTGGATTTCTGGGATCTTGATTGTTATGTGTCTGGGTTTATTGTGGCTATAGCTGGCTGGGGTTCTCTGTACCTCACTTATCTGCCTGTCAGGTCCTGTCCCCATGCATGGGAAGTTCTCTGCTATTCTGTAAATCGTCTTTTTGTGTCATTTGCGTTGACTCCTGCTTTTTCACTGACACCTGTCCTCCTTCAGTTATTTTTCTTTGCATCATCTTGCAGCTGTTGAATTGTTATCTCCTGGTTCCTGGTTATTTTTAAGAGCTCTTTCCTTTTGCAGTTGCTAGCTGCCATCCTGTCTTCAAGGTCTGAAAATCTACCTTCCGTTTCTTTCTTCCAGTGGAGTTGTGACTTTCCTGGATCTCTCCTGCAGTCTGTTCCATGCACCCCAGCTCTTCTCTGTATTGCTCATTCACGGTTCCCCTCTTTCTCCTGTGCCCCCCGCCTTTAATCTAAGTCTTTTTTTACGTACACTCAGCAACTCTTTTATTATGTTTCTTACTTCTTCTTTTATCTGAGACGTCATTTCTGCTCCGATTTCTTTTACGGCCTCACTTCAGGTGCCATCTTCCCAGAAATGTCAGGTGTGTGACTTCCACTTTCTGCTTTGTCTGTGTCTCCTGGACTTGCTCTGCTGGGGCTGGAGGCCAGAGGTTGCCTTTTGCTCCTTCGTCTTGACATTTTCCTGGGTTCCTCTGGACGAGTGGGTTGTGGGGTCCCAGGTGCTTTCCGTGTGGGCTGCCCCTCCACAGCGTAGGGGCCGGGTCAGGCCCCTGGGTTTCTCCTGACCCAGGTTCCCCAGGAGGCAGTGGATGTGGGTTGGGCTTCTCCAGACCCTCCTGGCTTCTCTGGGGCATGGCTGGCTGGTTCTTCCAGCTCGCTGGGCTCAGCTATGCACATTTTTAGGACTTGTGACACAGAATGACACTAGCCCCCCTGGGTGACCCCCTAACTGCTTTGCCCCCTCTTCTGTCTTCCAGACGCCTGGGGACGCTTGCCTGTCCCGTGCCACGAGACCGCCGCAGCCCAACACCACCTCCCGTGCCCACCTGGCCTCCTTCAGTGGCCACGCAGAGCCGGCCGCCCTTGACCCACGAGGCCCGGCTTTCCTGCCCCCCGCCCCGCGCCCACCGCCACCTGAAGCCACCGGCTCCAGTCGCCAGCCACCTCTGCTTGTCCGAAAGGGCTCGCCTCTGGACACGTGGTGGCCTCTTCTTCCTGCTGGCCTCCGTGCACTTTGGGTTTTTTTTTTTTAATTTCAAATGGATATTTTAAAACGAAACAAAACAAAACAAAACTACCTTGCGTCGTAGAAGACACTGACCGATGCGGAGAGGGCCTCGGGACTCAGAGAATCCGCTGGGCCCGGCCCCCCGCGTTGGTAGCCGGGCTGGGCAGGGCCATCAGGGGGCTGACTGGTCGCCGGTGACGCCTGCCCGCTATTTTCCGTGATAACAGTATTGTGCTTTCGTGGGGAAAGTGAGGTTTTCTTTCAATCCTCCTCTGTAACCACATCCTTTATTTATTGGTTGTTCATGTTGCTGCTGCCCTGGCGCCCACACCCCGGGGCCGAGGGCCGATGTCCGTCCACGTGTCCACGCCACGCTCGCTTGGCAGGGTTCAGGCCTGCAGCGGCCAAGAAGCCAAAAACCACTTTTTTCTCTTCTCTCTCTCTCCAAATACTGTGCTTGGTGTCTGCAGAGGGGCAGGTGGCCCCCGGCGGCTTCGGACTGTTCCCCTCGTCAGGCCCCTGCTGAGCCCTCGCCCCCAGCTGCGCCCACGCTTCCCCTCCTCTGCCCTCCTCTGGGTCAGGGACATTTTTTCCCCCTTTTTTAGATTAAGGATGAACAGGCAGCACTTTTCAATTTCCTCCTCTTGCTGTGCGTCGGCAGCCGCTTGGGGAAAGAGCCATCCGTCTCCGCAGGCTGCTTCACAGGGGTGCGCGACGACGCCACTGCTTTCTCCTGGGTGGTGGCCCGAGGGCACTGACCATTGTCCCCACTCCCTCCCTTGCCGCTTCCTGTCTTCCAGCTGCCTTTAGCAGGGACTGCAGGCGTCCTGCCTGGTGGCTCTGCACGGGCTCTGGAGGAAGTGGGAGAAGAGGTTCCCGCCCCTCACAGCAGACTGCTAGCTCCCCCGCCCCTAAGTCAGGGATGGCCCCAGAAGTGTCCCCAGGAGCAGCAGATGACCCTGGTCAGTGGCTGAGCCTGTCCCTTGCTTGGTGAATCGGGGCCATCCCTTGACCTCTCAGGCCCCAGCTGTCCACTGAGCGGGGCCGGGAGGGAGGCCCGGGATGGCCGGCTCAAAGCCCCTCTTCTAGCTTGGCAGCATAGGATTTGGAGCCTGGGATTCTGCTGCCTGGCTTTGTGGCTCTGTGGCCTGTGGCTGGGTTTTCCAGGCCCCTGCAGAAGTGGGGGCCATCACAGTCACTGCTCAGCCCCGCTGTCCCTTCACCCAAGCCTTCAGATGTGGCCCAGCATCGGGCTGCTGATCCGCAGTACAGCCCGGAGCCCAGTGTGTCTGTCCCATGATGCCTTGCACCTCCCTGCCGTGTCCCCAGCCCCTTGGACCCAGAGGTCATCCTCACCGAGCAGGTCCCCCGCCAGAAGTGGGCTGCAGAAAGAGTTCTTGCTTCTGCTGTGTAAAGAATTTGGTCTCCTGGGCCACACCCAAGAGGGACAGAGCTGGCCTTCAGTCCTGCTCGGGTAGGTCCTTGCTCTCCACCCCTGCTCAGGAGGCCGGAGCCTCCCTGCCATCCACCGGGGGACAATTCCTGCCATGGGCCAGTGTGGCACACCCCTCAGCTGCTCTCCATCTCCACCCTTAGCCTCAGATCCCCAGGGGATGGGGAGCGGGAGGCCACGCTCAGAGGTGGCTTTGAAGGGTGGGACCTCTGAGGCCCCTGCAGGGTGGCTTCCTGCTCAGCTGCCAGCCGCCAGCCGGGGAGGTCTGAGCACTTTTGTCCTGTTCCTGCCAGGACCCCAGGGCGGGAGGTGGCTAGATGGTCTGGGGCTGATGGGGTGACCGAGGGCCTTTTCCTGTCCATCTCACCTGTCTCCCAGAAGCCTCACTGGCCTCTGTCCAGCCCGGAGGCAGGAAGGCCTGGACACTGGCTCAGGACTGTGGAGGGCTGCCTGTGTTCCCTCCCTGGTGCCTCATACCCCGGGGCCCATGCACACCTGCCAGGCCTCCTCCCGGCACCCCGGCCCGTTGCGGGGAGCCACAGGTGTCTTGGCCGGTGCTGACCTTGACGGTGGCCCCCATGCCCATGCCTTGGGCACACCTTTGGCTCTTGCCCTGAGACAGTTCACAGCTGCCTGCAGGGACACCCCCTTCCTGGTGGGGAGCTGGACACTGCCCATTTCTGCTCCAAGCCAATTTCTGTTCCTTCCTGGCACCAGACCTGTGAACGTGGTAGCATCCTGAGCCCCAGGGCAGGCCACCCCCCCACAGCCCGAGGGCCTGACCCCAAGGCACTTTTCACTTGCGGCCCCACCCTGGGTGGCCCCTCTTCAGGGACAGCCAGGAGCCCTGGGACCCGGGGGCAGGGACCGTCCTCTTCTCCAGCATCTGCTTCCTACTTTGTGTTGATGGTGACTTAGGAAATGTCACGATGTTTCAATATTTAACCAGGCAACGTTTAAAGTAACATGCAGGCGAATGTATGTCACCTCTTCTGACGTCTCTTCTGAAACGCTTTGTAGCTTGACAGCTGATGTCCTCCACAGGAGTCTCCGGGCTCTTGGGGACATTGTTTCTTCTCCCGGGGAGGAGGGGAAGGACGTGGGGGACCTCCGGAGTCTTCCCAGGAGAAAGCCCGCCACCTTCCCAGGGCAGGGTCCCCTTGGATAAGCTCCGAGGGCGCGCAGAGGCGCCCCCTGGTGGTGACAGGCAGAGACGGCGTCTGGGCGCTCTAACCCGGCCCAGCAGGGGTGCAGGTCAGCTGCGGGGCGACCCGAGGTCCCTGGGCTGCTTGATTAGCAGGGTGTTGCCCAGGTGGCCTCTCTGAGGTCGCTCCAGGGGCTGGCGAGTCAGTCCAAGGGCACTGATGGGAAGCCTTGCCCTTCCTCCCTCCCTTATTATTTTTTTAAAATCTCTGCGGAATAAACTAATGGTTACTTTTTGGATGAATAAAAGGCTTTTGTTGAATAAACAGCTGGTCCCATCTCTGTCTTGCCACTGGCATCTGACCCCCGAGGATGGGTGCAACACCCCCTGCCCCGTCTCTCCCAGCCGCCAGCTTCCTCCAGGACTTGGGGCGAGGCCCTTCTGTGGGCCTCAGTTTACCCCTCGCGTGCATGGAAACCTGGCCGCCTCCCAGGGCTGAGGAGAAGGACTCGGGTGCCCGCCGTGCGTGTTCCAGTCCCTTGCTGCTTGGCTTCCCAGCTCCTCGGAGTCTCTGTTCCGGGTGCGTCCTGTCTGTGTCCCCATGCCAGTGCAGGGAGGCCCCTGCCTGGCAGTGTGGGCCAGGGTGACAGGGCTGTGTCGCCTGCCCTGACCGCCACCCATGTGCCCGCTGTATGTCGTCCGTGTTGCGCAATTAAACACACTTCCTGGACCTGTCCTTGCTGCGTGTGGGCTTGTTGCTTTGTCTGTTTCTGTTTCTCTGTTTCGCTTCAGTGGTCACCTTTGCTCCCAGCCCAGTGTCACCCATAGCAAGCCCAGACACCGGGAGGAGCTCGGGTGGGTGCGGGCAGCCAGGAGGGCAGCAAGGTGAGCCCAGCGAGGGTGATGCGAGGCCTCTCCTTCCCACCTGCCTTGTCTGGTGGGGACCCCAGGACCGTTTGTGAGGCCGGATAAGGTCGTGCCTGCCTGTGATCCCACCGCTCTGAGGGGCTGAGGCAGGAGGAGTGCACCCTGGGGAACTTGGGGAGACCCTGGCTCCAAATAAAAAGTGGCTGGGGTGCAGCTCCATGAGAAGGCCCTGGGCTCATCCCCGGGTTCCTGATGTGGTAGTTCAGTCCGTGATGGGACTTGAGCTGGGTTCTCCACAGATTCCCCGCTGGGCTGACAAGGCCGGCGTGGGATGGCACTTTGTGAGCCCCTGGCCGGATGGTGGCACTGCAGAACGTCCCTGGCCCCAGGATCCTGCTGATCCTCCGCCTACCCGCATGGGACCTTTGCAGCTGTGTTGTCCTGCGTGGTCAGAGCCCACAGACGGGGGCTGTATAAGGACAGGAGTCGGGTGACAGCTCCCAAGGATCCCCGCTCCCTGCTTGCCCTGTGACACAAGGGACCACAGACATGATGGTCCTGACTTAGGAGGACCATTAGTCTTGCAGAGGACACATTAGTTCAGGGGACGATCAAGTCAAGAGAGTAAATACCACTTCGAGATCTACTGCTCCTAGCCAGGTAGGCTGATGCACGCTTGTAATCCTAGCTACTCAGGAGGCAAAGGCAGGAGGGTCCCAATTTCAAGGCCAATTTGGAAAGAGCCTGGCTCAAAATTAAAAATTAAAAAAAAGGGGGGGGGCGGCATTAACTCAGTGTTAAGTCCTGGGTTCAGTTCCTAGTAGTCTTCCCAAGACCTCTGTCGCTCTAGGCCTAGGCTCTTGGAAGACACGGGAAGTGCCTGGGCTGCCGAGATCCAGCCACCTCCGCAGGGTGAGCAGAACGTCCGCCTGCAAAGCCAGGCCGCCTCGCAGTGCGAGTTACTGCAGTGAGGGCCCAAGGCACCTCCTGCTCCGAAGGCGCCTCCACGCGGTGCCTGGTCCCGGCCGAACTGGAGAATTGAAGGCGCTGCGGTTCGGGGCGTGGCTTCCGGAATCGGATGCCCCCCTTGACACGAGCACGGGTTCTGACTGCCCGGTGTAAAAATGAACCTTCACCGTCTGCTTCCTGTAAAGAGGGATCTCTACCATTAAACACACGCCGTAGGATGGGCGTTAAGAACAGTGCATATTTAAAATGCTAAGCCGGGAGTGGTGGCACCTGCCTGGAATCTCGCGCTCAGGAGGCTGAGAAGGGAGGATCGCTGGTAGGTCAAGGGTAGCCGGGGCTAATCTGCCTCAAAGAAATAGAACAAAACAAAAATGGCCGAGGGGGTTGTCTTCAGGTGTTCCGGACCACAGCACTGGGCCACAACAGTGGGCATGGAAAGGGCCTTGAAGGTCACCTGAGTTTAGGAAAAATGAGCTCAAGTAGGTGTGGTAGAGCCCTCTACTTATTCACTCTCCTTTTAGCCTTGTGTAATAAAGGACTACATTTCCCAGCCTCCCTTGGGGTTGAACATGGTCACGAGACCCAGTTCTAACCAATGGGAGGAGAGCAACCCGTGCCACTTCCCTCCCTCCCTTCCTCTTTTCCTTTCTGTTGGTTGGGATCAAATCTACCTAAAGCCTGTTCGCCAAATCCGTGAAGCCACCCCACCAGCCCTGGAGTGGTAACACTGAGACTGTGGCAAGCAGGAGAACAGACTTCCAGCCCATGGAGGCCATCCTGAGTCTGTCCGCAGCCCAGCAGGCTGTGAGACCCAGGGCTCGCTCTCAGTGATCCCAGCCACCTACAAGTGAACCAAGAGTCGTCTGATAAAAGACCGCGAGGTGCACAGCGCTGTCGCCATGCTCCCGCCCCCTTCCTTTCCCCTCCTCCTCCGAGGCTCGGCCTGGGGGTCTCAGCCCCAAGGATTCTTGGGGATGCCTTTCTTTTGCTGAAGGACCAGGGGACCAGAGGCGCTGGATTAGCACGGAGCCCAGGGGGGTCCTGGAAGGTGAGGCGCGGGGAGGGCGCAGGGCAGGCTGGGCCTGGGCTGCGCTCAAGAAGGACTTTGCCAGGGGCTCGAGCCTTGGGGACCAGTCTGCCCAGTCTCCCGCCTCACAAATCGGACCCTTTTCCTTAATGCTGGACGTTGGTTGTCCCGGAGGCGGTGCAGGTCTGCGATGCTGTCGAGGTGTCCACGTGGCTCGGGAACCCCGAAGCCCGGGTTGGCTTGCTGTGTGTCACAAGCACAATGCTCAGGGCAACCGATGCGTGTGACCTCAGAGGCCAGCCTAGGACACGGCAGGTGGGGGTGGGGACGCCCCATCACCGGGAAACTCTCAGGCTCCCTCCGAGGTTCAGGTTCTGTTCCAAAATTGCCAAACGTTATCCAGTAATACAGCACGGACGCTGTTGAAGGGATTTCTAGGTGGGAGCTGGAGGCTGAGAAGACTCCTTTGTAGCTTCCAGAGGCAGGGACAGGAACTTGGAGGTGAGTGCTCGGCAGGCATGCCAGTACCAGGCCTTGGGCACCTGGGACGCACATGCAGCCTGGGTCAGAGCACGCGCACACACACACACATACACACACACACGGGTCTCAGACACCACACACATGCGGGTATTGTGGGCATCTGATGGGTTAGAGCTGGGTCACAGGCCCACTCTCAGCCCTGGTCCTTTATTCTAGGTGGCTTTCTGCCTATCTAAAAGAGATTCGGGGTAGGAAATGATCAACAGGGAGGAGAGGGATGCAGACTTTTTTGTTGCTGTTGTTGTTTTGAGACAGGGTCTGGATGTGTAGTGCAGGCTGGCCGCGAACTCGTGGTGACCCTCTTGCCTCAGTCTCCTGAGTGCTGTAAACATTAGAATTTTTTAGTGGTGAACCCGAATGGAAAGAAGAGGGCTGAGGTCACTTCCAGGAGGTGGCATGGGCACAGGTGCTTAGAACACACAGCACTGAGGCACTTTCTGTTTCTTGGAAAACCTGACAGGATGTGTCTGTCTGTCTGTCTCCCTTTCTCCCACGCTGGAGATGGAACTCAGGGCCTCCCACATGCTATGCAGGTGCTCACCACTGAGCTACACTGCCAGCCCTTTTTATTTTACTCTGAGACAGAGTCTCACTAAGTTGCCCAAGCTGGCCTCAAAGTTGTGATCCTCCTGCCTCAGCCTCCTGAGTAGCTAGAATGTCAGGCCAGTGCCACACCCCCAGCTAGGCTGGCTCTTCTCCATAACTCTGCCCACTAACAGCCAAGGGAGGGCAGTACTGAGCCCCACACCCCTCATGTCCAAGGCTAGATGCGCCCTGCACGGGCTTCCTGGGTCTCATCCTGTTTAATTCTCAGGGCAGCGCCCCCTTGGGGCTGATACTAATATTATACCCCACATTTTTTCACTCAAGGTTTCGCTAGGGGCTTCGGCTCTAGGTAGGGGCACGGTTTTGGGGAGCAGCAAGCAGCCAGTTGCCCCTGGTCTGGAGGAGGAGCCCATCCTGGGGTCCTGGGTCAGGAGGGAGCTGGAGGTGGAAGTAGGTGCTGGGCGGGCGCAGGGCCTGGCCCTGGGAGAAGGTCCCCGTCAGCACTGCTGCTGCGGTGGTGTCCCATTCCGGTGGAGCTGAACCGCAGAGATTCAGTGACTTGCCTAAGGCCTCACCGGCAGTGGACGGCAGGGCCAGGATCTCAGGCCAAGCCTACTGGACACGGAGCCATGGTGGCCCCGTCCTGTGACTCATCACGTTTGGCTTGGTGTCTTCTGCCCGGGTGGCCGAGAACTGGCGCTTCCCAGAGGCTGGGATTTTCCATCCAGTCATGGCGAACAGCCCGAGTGTGTGTGTGTGTGTGTGTGTGTGTGTGAACAGCCCAGGCTGGGCTTGAACTCATGTTCCTGCCTCAGCCTCCCCAGTGCTGAGATGACGGGCACCATGCCTGGCTGCAATGCCATGTCTTCATGCAGGTGTCTCCAGTGGCAGCAGGGAGATGGGTGGACCGTGCGGCTTCTGTCCCTCCCTACCATGGCAGGACAGCAGTGACCCAGACACCTTCAGGACTCGGCCCCATCCGGGCCCTCTTGAGCAGCCAGACTGGTGGCTGACGTCCCTTCTCCTCTGGATGCCTGGCCCTGGGGTGGGTGACACTGTATTGGCCTGGCCTGCTCTCAGCTTCCCACCTGTGCAGAGGGGAAATCGCATGGAAAACCCCAGGGGTGGGGAGGTGGTGATGCCCCCCCCCCATTCTCTCCACCCCGAGTCACTGTCCCTTCGCTTGACCCAGCATGGCTGGCAGTGTGGCTCTCGGCTTTGTTATCCCTGAGGGCCCCTGGCGAGGCTGCGCTCCAGACCCTGTTCCAGGCCCGCACTGGGGAGAGCGCGCCCTGAGGGCAGAGTCTGTCCTGTGGCAGCCGGGGCTGAGGGAAGGTCTCACCACGCCCAGCCTCTGTCCCAGAGCTGCCCCAGCATCCTCTGGGTGCAGCCCTGGGCGGAGGGCCGCCTCTCGGCCCCTGTGGTCTGAAGCCTTTTGTCTCACTGTGTAGCCAGGCTGGCCTGGAACTCATGACCCTCAGGTCATCCTCCTGGGTCTCAGGCCTGCACTGCAACAAGCAGCTCTCTCACCCCTGCATCCAGGAGCACCTAGACAGTGAGGTGAGAGTGGAGGCTGCACCCCTGGGGCTATTCTGTGTGCGGGCTCCGTTACAAGGTGGATACCTGGAACTGCCCAGAGCAGCACCTGCACAAAGTGAGCTCACTCTGACCCAGCCCACCCCGCCTCGTCCTCCCCCACTCCGCACTGGGGGTGGAACCCAGTACCTCTGCACTGAGCTAATTCCCGTCCTTTTCAATTTTCATTTTGAGACAAGCTTTCACTAGGTTTCCCAGGCTGGTCTTGAACTTGAAATCCTCCTGCCTCAGCCTCCCATGACGGGATTATAGGTGTGCATTTGCACACCTGGATTGGATCTGATCTCTTTCACTTAGCATGATGTGCAGAGAAGACTCCCTTCTTTTTTTATGTGCTCTGTAATCTTTAAGATGGGGGTGACTGAAGGGCTGGGGATTTAGCTCACGGGCATAAATGGCTGCCTGGCAAGTGGGAGGTCATGAATTCAATCCCTGGCATGCACACACACAAAAGATGGGGTGACTGAGCCGCAGTAGGTCTGGTGGGAGGGAAGGGGGCGCCTTTCTACAGTGGGTTTGACTACGGCAGACGTCCCAGGTGGGTACTGTCTGTAGAACAATACTTGGTGCAAACCGAGCAGAAACAAGTGCTGAGGCCATCATGGCCCTGGTCTGATGGCTCCTCATTGCTGCCCCTCCCATGCCAGGAACTTGATTGTGCCACCAGTGTCACTAAGGCCACCAGCTTCCTTGTGACTCTGGCTGGAGCCCCAGAGGCTGGATGAGCAGAAAATTTTCTTCTGAGACAGGGTCTTGCTATACATAGCCTTGAACTCACTATGTAGTCCAAATTGGCCTTGAACTCCTCCTGCCTCAGCCTCCCAAGTGCTGGGATTACAGGCTCTTAGTTTGTTGCAGTTGGAGAAAAATAGGTTGGGAAAGGAGAGGAGAGTGGAGGCAGGTAAAGAAAGGGAAATTTGGAGGGGCAGCCGTGGGAGCAGAAGCCTTGGAGGAGGGAATCGTCGAAAGGGGACATTTCCTCCAAGAGTTTTCAGCGGGGACCGACCTGTCCCCCTGATCCCTCTGAGTCAGGCTTCAGTCTTTTGGCCCCACAGCTTCCTTGAGCGCGGCCTGAAGGTCAGGTAGAGGGCAAGCTGTCAAGTTCAAGGCCTTAGCCTAAAGCACATCCCCCAGGAGACTGGGGGTAACTTACTACCATTTCACCCCGCGGAGCTAGGGAACCGAGCTTCGGGTGCCAGGGAGGGAGACTTGGCAAGAGGGCTTCAAACTGGAATCCGGGGAACTCAAATTTTTCAGGACGCTGTTTAAAGAGCATGACTTCCCCGAGAGCCGGTCATCAACTCCCTCAGCGAGCGAGCGGCGCAGTGTTCTGGTTCCATCAAAAAATGTGTTTTTCCCTCTTTGAAGTGCACAGAACTAGCAGGGTTGCTGGGGTGCGGCCTTAGTCGTTTGGAAAGCGGAGGAGAAGGGCCCAGCCCAAGCCCTCGGCCGCCTCTCCCTCTCCCTCTCCCGGCGGGGCTGCAGCAGGGAAGGTGCTGCCGAGACCGCTGGTAACAGCAGCTTTCGGCACAGGGCAATTATTGAGCACTTGCTGGACACCAGGTTATTTCCCAAATGATGAGAGCGTCATGGGAGCAGGGACGCTGAGGATGCCACGGTCGTCTCTCTTCCCTTCTGCTGCTTGCAGAGCTCTAAACCCCAGTCTCCTCCAGGCCGTGGGGCACATGGTCCTCAGCATCCCCCGCATCCATACCCTTTGAGACCCTGAGCCTAGAGGCAATAAAGATGTTGATTGGCTCTGACTGGGTCACGTGTCCATGTTTGGCCCAATCGCTGTAGCTGGAGAGACGAACTACTGTGATTGGGTACCTGGGTCACGTGGCCACCAAGCGTCTTTGGCGTTACGGGGCGCCATTACTGCACAGGGTGGTGTCGCGGCCTTAACTGCAAGCGGCGGAAGCCGATTTTGCTGACCTAACCGGCACTAGTGGGTGCTCAGGAGGGAACTGCAGAATTATGCTTAGTGCTACCCGAGCAGAAACGAGTGCTGAAGCCATCACAGCCCTGGTCTGATGGCCTGTGGCTCATTATTGCGGCCTTTACCACGCCAGGAACTTGGTTTTGCTCCCTGGTGCCACTAAAGGCCACCAGCTTCCTTGTGAGTCTGGCTGGAGACCCAGAACCGGTGGCACTCCTGCCTCCACTGCACAGGAGTTTGGGAAAGCGAGCACCGGGTACCTGAGCTGCATGTGGGGAGACGATCTGCTCTCAGCAGCCTCAGGGGGCTCCCAAAGGTGGTTTTTGGGGACCAAAACCCACAGCCGTGCATGTCTGCAGGGTGCGTGTTGCCTGTATGAGCCGTAACCACGGCTCATGTCGTGTCCCCGCAGTGTGGGCCGATGCCCACTAAATGTCACAGAAGTGATCAGATTGCCTTTGGTAAGACAGTCTGGCCCATAAATCTCGGCCTCTGGCAAGCGTCCCCTCCTCGCACTCAGAAAGTCACGGCTTATTGTCTGGGCTGGGAAAACCATTTCTCTTCTTCAGATTTTCCAAATAGAGATTCTTGGGAACCGGTCCCAGGCACCGTTAATCTAAACATTTTTAATCTGGTTGCTTTTACAACTGGCTGCTTTAGTCAGAGGTCAACTGTCAGGTCTTAGTGGTCAGGCCAGATCTGTTTCCTTGATTGACACGATCCTGGTGACCCTGGATTCTTGGGTGGGGCCTTCATGAGGGTGCACTGAACTGGCATGTCCTTAAAGAAGACTGGCAGAGAGGGCTGGGGTGTCACGCAGCTCCAGCCTGGCTCTGGACTCAGCGCCCCATGGAAGGGGCTGACCTCGGGGCCACGAGAAGGTGGACGGAGGCAACCGTGCTCTGGCTTTCCATCCGCCTCCTGCCAGACGGCCACACCCCGCGCTGGGAAGGCACTGCGCCGACAGCCTCTTCCAGCTGAGATTCGGCAGCGTCTCTCGTTCACAGCATGGCCGACTGTCACCACCGTGCAGTTCCAGGACGCTTTCTCACGCAACGAGGAAACGCTGTAGCCACTTGAGGTCCCTGCCAGCCCTCCTGCCCCGGCCCTACTCAGTCACCAATCTGTCTTCTGTCTCCTGCTTTGCCTCTTCTAGAGACGTCCAGACTCTCTTTACATGAATCTGTGTAGCAGCGTTCACACGGCGTGTGGCTTTGCGTGTCTGGTTATTTTCACTGAGCACTGAGTGTTCACGGTTATAGCAAAGATCAGTGCTTCATCCCTTTATTGCTGAATAACAACCGATTGGATGAACAGTCTGCACTTTGCTTATCTGCTTATTCACCCACGGGTGTGTGGGTTGTTTCTGCCTTTGGGGTGTTGGGTTTAGCGCTGCTGGGAACACCATAACCAAGGCTTTGTTTGAACCCCTGTTTTTGAGTCCCTGAGGTATGTTCTACGAGGCACTTGCTAGGCCCTTCTGGGATGGCTAATGCCATGCTTAATTTTTTTTTTTTTTTGAGGCAGGGTCTTGCTATGTAGTTCAGGATGGTCTTGGACCCACTATGTTGTCCTGCCCTAGAATTCATGGTGATCCTCCTGCCTCAGCCTCCTGAGTCCTCGGATTACATTTGAGCAACATGGCACTCAGCTTTATGTTTTTGAGGAGGAGCTGTGCTGTTTCCTCATACTCCTCACGGACTTGCCCTACTTGACTCACCATCTTTGGAGCTTTGGACTGATCCCTCGGGGCTGCCATAGTCCCCACCCATTCATTCCCTGGGAGACAGGTTCTCAGAATCATTTGCTGAACAGACCAAGCTAGTGAGCTAGGGGCATTCTGTGGGAACCCCCAGACAATGTCACAGGGGGCTTCAGGATTGAGTCCCCACCTTTTCTGTTCACACAGAGCAAGCAGTACTAACAGTGGGCATGTTGCCTGGGTGGGGACCATGGCTAGGGCAGGTGAAGTCCTGGTTTAGGACAGGTTGGGCCTTATAGATTTTCCAGCTTTAATGGCTTTGACCCCAACATGGGCACTGTCCACCTCTGACCACACTCCTCATACCCCCTGGCCAATTACCCAACTAGTGGATAGCCCATCGGGTATGGTGGATTCTGTCTCTCTGAGCTTCCGGCTCAGGCTCCTCATCTGTCACGAGAAGAGGAAATGCTGGCAGCGGTCAAGGGTTGCCCGAGGGGAGTTGTAAAGGAGCTGGTAGCCCCGTTTAGTTGAGACGGGGTCCCACTTTGCAGTCCAGGCTGGCTTGGCACTCACTATGTAGCTCAGGTGGGCCTCAAACTCACAGCGATCCTCCTGCCTCAGCCTCCCAAGTGCTCAGGTTACAGTGCTACTGCACCTGGCTGGCATTTCCATCTTTACTGCAGGACAGATCTGAGGCCTGGGGGAGGGCAGCTGGGGTGGGGCCAGGGCCTGGGAGGGTCAGGCTTTGAGGCATCAGGTGTGACTGAAACTGGGGCGCAGGGAAGCGTTAAGGAAGGACCCCTGTGATGGTGGAGCCTTGGGTTCTGATCCAGCCCCGTGGCCGGTCGTTGGTCCCCATGCAGACCCAGGGGACAGCACGGGGTCCCCGGGCCGGGAGCAGCAGTGCGCGCTGGTTCAAAGTGGATGGCTGATGTGTTCGTGTGTAAAAGACGCAGCATGAGAGGAGCTAGGACGGAGTTAGGGCCCCGCTGGGACCTCGGCTCCTGAGAATAGAGGGAAAAGGCGGGTTATACGGGCTTCACAATTACAGGCTCTCAGAGGCCCAGAGAAGCTCCAGGGTCAGGGCAGAAGCTGGTGACATTTACTGTATCTCCCCTAGCCTTCCTGGGACCCCCAGGCCTCGCTCACTTCTGTTCCATGCCCACAGCTCCGCTCTTGGGGAGCCCTGGGTGTCCAGGTGTCCCCTGGTCAGACATCGCTCTTGCTGGAGACACAGGGTGAGTGGCAGGTCCCCCCCAGGCTCCTTTCCGAGTCCCTGGGGAGCCACACTGGGATGAGCTTGAAGTTTTCTCCCGCTTGCTGTGTGGCCGGGGAGCCTGGCCGTGGCCCCAGGGTGGGGGTGGGGGCTTGTGAGACGTGTCAGAGATCACCCCGTTAGCCCCGCTCCATCGCGGGTCATTCTACCAGCCCGCAAAGCCAGGCCGGGGTGGGGGCTCTGCTACAGGTCCCCGCACTCTTTCCGGACCCAAACCCCAGAGGCCGCTGACCACAACCCTCAAACCCTCCTGGTCCTGGTGACCGTTCTGAGGACAGGCCCCTGGCTGTCTCTGGGCCACCTCTGCTCTCGCCCCTGAGGCTCAGACTCAGCTTTCTGGTGTCTGCAGGGCTGCCCTGTGTACCCTGGCACGGTGGCCCCTGCACAGGAATGGGGTCACTGTTCGCATTCCTCTCTAGCTCCCTGGTGCCTCTGGAAAGGCCCGGCGAGGCTTGGGAGGTGGCTCATGGCGTGGCTTGGTCCCCCTCTTCCCCTCCTGCTCTCAGGGCCATCCCAGGCTCCCTCGGTGGCCTCCGCTGACCTCCCTGGCTCAGCCCCTCCTTCCTCTGGGCTCCCGGAGCTCTTGGTAATTCCTCTGTTAGCACTCAGCTCACCCAGTCAGAATTGTTTGTTTACACCCAGGGTAGGACTCTTCCTTGTCCAGATCGCCCTGTCCCAGGGGCACCTGGGAGAGCACGAGAGTGGGGCACATGCTTTAGGTCCGGCCAGTGTCTGTGGAGTGAAAGACCAAAGGACCTGTCTGACACGCAGGGTCGCCGTCCGGGATCTGAAATATCACCGATCTGTCCGTGATGTCCTCCTCACAGCTGGGGCCTCTCTTCTGTCTTCAACAGCTGGCCTACCCTGCCCAGGCTCTGGGGCAATTGTGGCCCTGGCCAGGGACATTTAAAGAGCCAGTGTCCACATGTGACTCTAGGTCACCTGGAACTGGGCTGTGAGTTCCACTCCATGTGGGGCAGGAAGCCTGACTTCTGCCAGCTCCCTGGGACACGACGTCCCCAGGACCTGGCCCGTGAGGGACCGCACCCCTCCTCACGGCTGGTGCCCCACCATGCTCCTGGTCCTGGGCTCTGCTGCCATAGAGCTTGGGCCCCGGTCAACCAACGAAGTTGTAGCTGGGAGGAGGACCGGGGGAACCCCGAGGAGGGTTTCAGGGCAAAGGTGCCCCGGGGCAGGGGCAGTGGAGAGGGGAGGGAAGGGAGAAGGTAGAGGGCTTCTTCCTGATGAAGACTGCAGGGCTGGGGCTGGGGGAGTCACTCCCTCCCATGGGCCTAGAGCTGCAGCCCTGTCTGCGGGTCCCTGTCTCTGCACCCCGGGAGGGACTGAAGTCTTTCACAGGACTTTTTGTTTTTTACTGGGTATGGAACCCAGGACCTGTATACTGAGCTGCATGCCCAGCCCTTAGAGACAGGTCTAAGGTGCCCAGGAAGGACTTGGACCTGGGATCCTCCTGCCTCAGCCTCCCAAGTGCTTGAATTACAGATGTGAGCCACCATGCCAGCCTCTCACATGACTCTTAAAGTCAGGCATGCCAGCAAAAGCTGTGTGTGTGTGCGTGTGCGTGCGTGCGTGTGTGTGTGTGTGTGTGTGCAGATTGGAGAACGAACCCAGGGCCTTTGCACTGAGCTGTCCCCAGCCCTTTAAAAAAATTAAAAAAAAATTTTTTTAAACAGGATCTTGCTCTGACCCTGTGTAGCCCAGGCTGGGCTCAAATTGCAGCCTCTTATTCCAGCCCCGCAGAGGCTGGGGTGACAGGTGAGCACCTGCAGCATTTACTGAGACCCTGCAATGTGCCAAAGACATGGTTGGAAACTGGGGATGCAAGACACAGTCCTGCCGCCAGGTGCCTTGGGTCCCAGGCCAGTGGGAAGAGGAGCCCAGGGCCCAGAACGCAGCCCAGAGGGCAGCTGGAGGACAGCAGCTGACCGGTCAGATGGCGGAGGCAGCAATGTCAGGGAGGGGACTTCCGACCCAGGCCCAGGTAGCGCTCACCTGATCCCCAGGACCTTCCCATGCCATCCACCCTGCGGGTGGGCGAGGTGGGTGGACAGAGGGTGGCCAAGTCCTCCGCCGCCCCCAGGGACCCGTGACGAGGTCCGGACACACTTAGGGCACAGCAGAGCCCAGAGTCTTGGGGTTTTTCTAGATCTGCTTTCTGGTACCTTAGTGTGGCCTCGGAGCACTGGGCCACCTTGGGCCCATGAGGTCACCTCTCTGAGCCTCGGTTTGCTCCTCTGCAGCCTGGGCTTGGTGGCCGCGTCTTGCCCGCCCTGGGGTTGCAATGAGCGCTTAGGACCCGGCGGGAGGGAGCGCGGATGTCACACTCGGCGGCTCCCAGGCTCGGCGAGGAAGCGGAGGGCGGAGCGACGGGCTGGTGCGGGGGTGGACAGCTCGGCCGCTCGGCCGGGCGGGGGTGACAGCCGTCGCGTCGCGCCCTCCCGCCCCCGCGTGGGCGCGCAGGTGTCCGCCGCTCCCCGCGCCCGCCGGGCCCCTCCTCCCCGCCGCCGCGTCCTCCCCTAACCCCGGCTGGACGGGCGCGGGCTGGGAGCGCTTGAGTCACGGAGGGGGCGCGGCGGGGCGGGCCCGTGACCCTGCGTCGGACGGGGTGGACCCGGGACCCGCCTCGGGCTCCCAGCGCCGGGACCCTCGCGCGCCCCTGAGCCGCGCACCGTGCGCCCCGCGGGACCGAGGCGCCGCGCTCCCCACGATGCCGGGAGCGCCGCTCCTGCGGCTGCTGGTGGCCGCCGTCGTCTCCGTCTCCGTCTCCGCGGCCGGGGAGGTGACCGGCGCGCCCGGGACGCCGCTGCCCCCCGCCAAGGGGGGCGCTACCCTGGCCTTCGTCTTCGATGTCACCGGCTCCATGTGGGACGACCTGATGCAGGTGATCGACGGCGCCTCGCGCATCCTGCAGCGGAGCCTGAGCCGCAGCCAGGCCGTCGCCAACTACGCGCTGGTTCCCTTCCACGACCCAGGTAACCGACGCGGCGACGCGCAGCTTCGGCCCCCCGGGCGCCCCCGGGCCGGCCTGGGACCCGGCGTGAGGCCCGGTCCGCAGCGCCCCGTCCCGAGGGACCCTTTGTCCCCGCTCCCCGCCAGCCCTGGGTGCTGTCAGGTTACCGCGCCGGCCGGGCCCAGCCTCGACCTCCCGGAGCCGGGCTGTGCGTTTGTGCGGCCGCTGGTCGGGCCTTCGCCGCTTACTTTTGTTAGGTCTTAGAATCCGCTCCCCGCTTGGGCGCCAGAGGCCAGAACGGAGCCCAAAGGCGGGGTCCCTGAGATGAGGGGCGCCCCGTGGAACCGCAGGGGTGACCCCCCTGCCTGGCCTTCGGTCCCCTGCCGCCGCCTTAGGAACGCCGGCCAAGCGCGGTGCCCACCCGCTGGCTGTTTCCCTGCAGCGGGGCCCCGGGTCCCCGGAGCCCCGGTGCACAGCTCAGGACTGTCGCAGGCAGTTGAATCGGTGCTGGGGGGCCCTGGAGGGAGAGTTCCTGCCCCAGCGCCCGGGCTTGGAGCCCATGGCCAGCCAGAGCGGGCCTGGTCCTCCCCACACTTTTTTTTTGGAGGTGGGGGACAGGGTCTCGCTTTGCAGTTCAGGCTGGTTTTGAGCTCGCTTTTATCCCAGACTGATCTCGAATTTGCAAGGATCCTCCTGCCTCAGCCTCCTGAGTGATGGGATTATAGGCGTAAGCCACTGCGCCCGGTTTCCCCACATTCTTTTCATAGCAGAAAATTTCAAATTTAGAGCAGAGAATAGTACAGCCAACACCTGCATGCCCGGCGCCTGGGTCCCCCGATTTATTCTGTGCTCTACCGCCTTTCTCCACCCCCCACCCCTCTACCCAGAAGGAGAGCTTTAAAAGGGAAGAAATCAAAGCAGATTCTTCGCATGATGGAACGGCCAGGTGGTTGGTGCTGCGGAGTCACACCAGTTGGCCTTTGGAGAGCGCGCATCTGTTAATCCCAGCGTCCTTAGGACGTCCTCAGGGTCCCCAGGCGAAGGCATCGTGTTGGGGCCTCTGGGTCCCTTTGCTTCCAGAAGCTCTGGGCTACCCAGGACTCTGCAGTTCAAAGCCCAGAATCCAGGGCTCCAGAAAGAGGTTCTGGGAGCTGCCCCTCCCCAGGGAGGCAAAGCGCTCGGGCCCTGTGAGGCGCTGGCATGTGATGTGTCAGCAGGGACACGGGTCGCCCTCCGCCTGGATTGTCCTCAGGCTTCCAGAACCTCGCACGGAGGGAGGTGGGGGTCCCGGGATCTGCCCCTTTTACCTGACAGTGGAGAAACTGAGGCACCGAGGACAGCACCAGGTCTTCCCCAAGGTCACTGCCAGGGTGATGTCATTCCTGACTCCTTAGCTGAGTTTGTCTCTAAAAATGCCTGGTTGCTGGGTAGGAGCCAGAGAGCTGTCCCCAGGCCTAGGACAGGGCTCAGCAGGGTCACCTGGCTTCCTGCTCTGTGCCCCACCTCTGGGGAGCCCTCCAGGGACCCCTGCCTTCTCCCCTCTGCCGCCTCCAATCCGTTCTCTTCCCTGTTCCCCAAGCCATACTCCCCGGAGACACCCCAGGTTCCTGGAGGGGGGCTCCCCATCAGCTGTGGGTGGAGCCCGGTGAGGGAGGGGACCGGAGCCAAGCTGGATGAGATGCTGCACACCTGTCCTCCCAGCGCTCTGGGAGGCTGAGGCAGGAGGACCATCATGCTGAGTCTAGCCTGGGCAACTTAGCAAGATTCTCTCAAAATAAAAAATAAAAAAGGCTGGGGATGTAGCCAGGGTTGTGTGAAGCCCTGGGTCCCTTCCTCTGTCCACCCCCTATACACACAGGAGAAGCAAAGAGGGAAAGAAAGAATAAAGCCAAGCAAAGGAGTGTTTTCTGGGTTGGACCGTTGCCTGGCAAGCGCTGGGTGCCTGGACCCGTTGGGACAGAGGACTTGCTTGGCTGCCGGGAGCCGGCGGGCAGTAGCCGGAAGACAGCCTGGCATGGGGACAGGGACAGGGGTGTGGGTCTGGTGGGTGGGGGAGGAGAGGAGAGGGCGACAGCCTGGAGGGTCGAGGTCGTCGCATTTCCTGCTGTGGGTTCTGATCTCGGGTCCGAGCGGTGGCGTGAGCCTGGCTGCATTTTTGGGGCCAGCAGATGGGGCTCCCTTGGGTGCAAAAGGCGCTTGAGAAATCAGCTTTCCTGTTGGCAGGGCCCAAGTCTACTGGCTGGAAGGGCTCTGTTGGAGAGAGTGGGGCTGGGGCTGGGTGCGGTGCTTCCGATCCCAGAGGTTTGGCAGCAAAGGAGGACCTGTGTTTGGAAATGTTATAAGTACTTTTCTTATGTTTCATTTTTAAAGTTGGGGTCTCAATATGTAGTGCGGGCTGGCCTCGAATGCATGGCGATCCTCCTGCCTCAGCCTCCTGCCTCAGTCTCCCGAGCGCTGGAACTTCAGATGTATGTCACCACGCCCGGTGATTTTCACTGATTTTTAAGTGCATAATGTAGTATGTTTCCAGAGATGAAAAATTAGAGACATTCGCCAGCCAGCTCACTGCCGGCTGCGTCTTTGGTTCTGCTGAAGGATTAAGTTCCCGCAGTGGAAATCCTGGGCCAGTTTTAACACAGTGTGGGTGGGCAGTGCTGAGTCAGGGCCTCCACCGGAGGCACCTGGGGTCCCTTCTGGGGCAGCCCGGTTTTCCACAGGGAATTGGAGAACGTAGTTCTTCCCTGAGTTGAAAAGACGGGAAAGCATCCGTCTCCTCTGAGCTAATTGATGGCGAGGGCCGGGGTGGCACTGGGCTCCTTCGATGAAAGTTGCTTCCCACGCAGCTCTTTCGGTGATTTTCAGTTTCTTTGCTGACTTTTCTTTTTGGGGGGAGCTGGCCTTGGGCTCACATGGGTCCTCCTGCTTCAGCCTCCCGAGGGCTGGGGTGAGAGCCGTGCACCGCCATGGCTGGCTCGGCTGATTTTTCTGCTGGGGGCTTGGCTGGTTTTCTTTTCAGTTAGGGTGAGGGCGGTGTGTCACTGGGGTGAACCGTTTTCTTGTTTTGTGGTTAGTGATTTTCTTGGTTGTTTGTCTTCAGTGTGGCTTTTGTTTGTTTGTTTGTCTTACTTTTTAAAGATTTTATTTTGAAAAAACTTTAAAATTTTAAAAAATTTTTTTGTACTGGGAATTGAACTCAGGACCTTGTGCTTGCTAGGTGGGCACTTGTGCCACTGAGCTAAAGCCCTGGTGAAAAAAACCAGTTTTTAAACTTTTGTTGTTTTTAAAATTTTCTTTTTGGCTTTTGTTTTTTGATTGTTCAGAGATTTTAAGTGTCTGTATGGCAAAATTTCTTTCTTTCCCTTTCATGATGTCTTACATGCATGTGGAAGAAAGCGTATTCATTTTTCTGTCACAGTCAGATGTTCTAGATTTTCTCTTGTCTCTGTTTGCTTTTAATCTTTTCACGCAGAATTAAATGTATTAAAAGTCTAATATAATTCTTCTTGAACAGCACAAGTAATTTCTTGGGTGTGTTTTTATTGAATAAACTTTTCCCCCATCACTTGGCTTCTATTTTAATGCAAATTATTTTATTGATTAGGATCTTAGCTGGACTCTGTTTTGTTCTGCATGAAGATGCTGGTGCCAGGAACACATACAAATCCTCCTCCTCCTCCTCCTCCTCCTCTTCTTCTTCTTCTTCTTCTTCTTCTTCTTCTTCTTCTTCTTCTTCTTCTTCTTCTTCTTCTTCTTCTTGAGGCAGGGTCCCCCTATGCAGTTCAGGCTGAACTTGAGCTCACTTTGTAGCCCAGGCTGGCCCCCAACTCACAGTGATCCTCCTGCCTCAGCCTCCCAGTGCTGGGATTACAGATGTGTGCCACCACGCCAGCCCATCAGCCTTTATGCATCTACTAGTAGAGTCAGTTTTGCCATATAGTGTTGCATATTTTAAATACCTAATAAACTTGTGTTATTGTGAGCGTACAAGGCTGTCACAGTACCGATGCCCTTTGTCCCATTATTAACACCTTGTCTTCCCAAGCTGCCTTTCAGCCCGGCAGTTACTGGTGAGCCAGGATTGATTCATCATTCACTCAAACCCCACTTCAGCCAGATCTCTGCAACTTCTCTGTAATTTGTTTTATCTTTGAGGCAGGGTCTCACTGTGTAACCCAGGCTGCTCTCAAACTCCTGGCGATCCTCCTGCCTCAGCCTCCTGTGTGCTGGGATTACCGGTGTGTGTCACCATACCTGGCCTTTGGTTAGTTTAAACTAACTTTGGAGGGTAATTTTTTGCCCCTACCCCAGTCCCCCGTGGCCTTTAGCTGTCATGTCTCTGAAGCACTCTGGGTCGGCTCTTTGCAATGCCCTGCTCTGAGGAGTTCCGGTCAGGCTTCTGGTCCCTCGCTGGGATTCACCCGACGGGTTTCTCTGGTTCAGTTTGTGTTCAGGAGGGAGGCCCAGGGGGCTCAGGCGATCTCACAGGAGCACAGGGTCCCTGCTGGGCGCGCACCTGAGCAGGTGGTGATCGTCACGAGTCCCCCCTTCCCACTCCACAGCCCCTGACAGGCGTCACTGTGCACAGCCCACGCTGGGCGCGACAGGGACCACGCGGACCCTGGCTGGCGCAGGGCGGGTCCCCCGCGGGCTGGAGCTGCCTTCACCCTTCCTTCTGCGCTGTCTGCACCTCGGCAGCGCAGGGCTGCAGCCTCTTAGCTCATCCCCCGGCTTCGCGTCCAAGGCTACTTTGTTTATTTTCTGCCTCGGATTCTTCAGGCTTTGGTCATTGGAAGCTGGTCAGCTGGCGGCGTGTCTCCCTGACATACTCCCTGTTGGGACCCAGGATGTTTTGGAGAAACTATTTTTATTTACTCTTCATCTCTGAGTGTTTTCTGGCTCCCTGGCCCAGCGGGCTGCCGGGGCTCGTCTTCTGCCCACCCGGCCCGGGCCTGGGATCGGCTCTTTCTCCAAGAGCTCGGTGTCCTTCCTGGAGCAGGGCGGGAGCTCCGGGCCGGGTTCCGCGCCCAGGTCGCAGGGGGCGGGGGTGTCCCTACTTCTAGACCCTCCTTCAGCTGCACAGCAAGAGGTGTGCTGTGCCCAAATCCCGTGTGTCCCCGTGCCTGTCGTGCTTCTGGAGGCCACCATCCGCGCCTGTGTGTAACTGTCCCCAGCTCTAAGTCATTACCAAGCGGCTGCTGCCAACCTTTCCGCCCGCGGAGCCAGGTGCACGCTGCTTATCTACCGCGCACAGACAGACAGACAGACAGACAGACAGACCCGGCTCCGCCTCCGCCGCCCTTCCCCGGGCCCCGGTGTCGCAGGGACTTAGCACAGGCCCGCGGGAAGCAGCCTTGGTTCCCCAGGCTCCGTTCGTCTCCAGTGTTGTTAGGCAGCTCTTTACTCTTTGTCTGGTGCTGGGGACAGAACCCAGCCTTGTGTTTCCACCTTTTCAGGCACATTCTTCATCTTCAAAATATGCTTGAGCATCTGTTCTTTCAGGTAAAACATAAAAGCAGGGTGTGTGGTGCACACCTGTCTTCCCGGCATTTGGGAGGCTGAGGCAGGAGGATCGTGAGTTCGAGACCAGCCTGAACGACAGAGAGAGACCCAAAACTGTCTCCATAAACAAGGAAACAAATGAACAAGCAAAAAGTCCTACTGTACTTTTGCTTGGATTGTCATTAACATTTCCTGTGGGGAAGAATTAGTGTTTTGAAAAATTAATTTTTAAATGAAGACAAGTTCCTTTCTCTGTTCACAGATTTATTTCCTTTAGTAAAGATTTACGATTTTATTCTTTTTCTTCGGTTTTTTTTTTTTGCTTACCAGGGATTGAACTCATGGTGTTGCCCTTGCCAGGCAGGGGCTCATGCCTCTGACCTGAACTCCCAGCCCTGTGGTTTTATTCTTACATGTTGTACCCTTTTCACTTGAAGATCATTTCTTAATATTTTGTTTTTTGTTACTGTTTTAATCAAGATTTTCTTCCGTCCCATCTTTTTGCAAATGAGTATTGCTAGCATGTTGGAAACTGATTTGACTTCATATATTTCTTTTCTTTCCAACATTTTTATAGAAGGTTTTTTTAAAACTATTTTTTTTGGGTGAGTTTTCCAGGCCGACGGCCACAGCTTGTCTGAATTATAGCTGTGTCTCTTCTTTTCCAGTCAAATGCTTCTCCTATCTGAGACGCCTCGTATCCCTTCTCGGCGAGAACTTTCAGGGCCCGGCCAAGGCCTGGTGTTGGCTGGGGTCTTGTCTCCTTTAAGGTTTTATACCATCTGTAGAATGGTGCTTGCTTTTATTTTGTTTTTGTGGTGCTGGGGCTGGATCCAGGGTCCTCCACTTGCTAGGCAAGTGCTCCCCGCTGAGCTGTACAGCCAGCCCTGTGCTGATGGGTTTTCTTTCTCTTTCTCTTTTCTTTCTTTTTTTTTCTTTTGAGACAGGGTCTCACGATGCAGTTCACTTTGACCTTGGGCTCACTTTGTAGCCCAGGCTGGTCTTGAACTTGCAACGATCCTCCTGCCTCAGCCTCCTGAGTGCTGGGATTACAGGAGTGCGTCACCATGCCTGGCTGCTGCTGCTTTTTACTTTGAGGTTTTCATCAACCAGGGAAAGATGAAAAAAAAAGATTCTTTTCCTTTTTGTTTTTGAGGCCAGGTCTCACTATCCAGCCCAGGTTGGCCTCAAACTTATGGTGACCCTGCTGCCCCCACCTCCTAAGTGCTGGGATGGTGAGTGTGTGCTACACACCTTGTACAAAAATCGCCTCCTTTGGGTTGGGGTGTAGTTCAGTGGTGGAGCAGGGTTAGCTTGTGTGAGGCCCTGGGTTTGATTTTTCTTACAAATAAATAAATAAATAATTTTTAAGAAAATATTGCAAAATGAGTTATTAGTCAGGCCTGGTGGCACATGTCTATAATCCCAGAACTCCAGAGGCTGAGGCAGGAGGATCTCTGTGAGTTTGAGACCAGCTTGGGCTACATAAGTGAGTTCAAGGCCAGCCTGAGCTGTATCCTGAGACTCTGTCTCACAAAACAAAAAAACCCCTCAAACACCCCCCCAATCATGTTCATAAAATATCCTGATAACAAAATTCTCAAGAGATACAAACCCTATAAAATATTTTGATGCCCTTCCAGGCCTTACTACGTATTTGTTTTCTGTACCAGGACTTGAACTCAGGACCCAGGCCCTTGCGCTTTCCAGGCAGGCACTTTCCAAGCAGGCGCCGTGTCCCGCCCCTCGGGCCTGCGTGTGCGCAGCGTGTCCCTCCGCTGTCCGGCGCACATACCTTTAACTTGAACAATTACAGCGCAAGGAGCGCTTTGCAGCCCTCACCCCCACTCCTGTGTACGGCTGCTTTTTGGGGGATGCATGGCCCTGTGGGTTTTATTGGTCCACATGTGCAGCCCGTGATGATCCCGTGGGGGGGGCTGCTGCGGGCCCCGAACCCCCCCATCTTCCCCGACTCCCCGCTCCTACCCGTCCTGCCCTCTTTCTTGTGGTCTTGTTCCCTTTTACACGAGACGAGACCGTCTCGGCCTCCTAGCCCCTGACTTTTTTTTGCTCTTCAGTTTATTGAGTGGCTGCATGAGGTGGCTCAGGGATTAGTGGCTGGGTCCACCTGTCCCATCCCGGTGACCTGGGAACAGTGCTGCCGGGAAGCCCAGGAACAGGCTGTTGGCTCCCACGGCTCTGGCTGCTCCACACTGCACCCTCCCGGACGGACGGGGTCTTACCTGGTCCTGGCCGGTGTCAGGGGACGTCGGTTCCCTTGTGTGAGGGCCTGTGCCCTTTGCTAGCTGGGTCCCGGAGTCCTGGGCTGCCCGGCGTAGTTGACAGCTGCCCAGCTCCCGCGGCCATCTTCCCTAAGGGAAGTGGTGACCACAGGTGGCCAGGGGTGGGCGTGGCGGAGTGGGCTGTTTGTGACACCCACCGATTGCCTGTGAGCTGGGACAGTGTGGGCTCGGGCTGTGTCTGTGTTTTATTTATTTATGTGTTTTGACACAGTGTCTTGCTATGTAGTTCAAACTGGCCTTGGAATCATTAGTAGTCTGGCTGGCCTCAAAATTGCGATCCTCCTGCCTCGGCCTCTTGCGTGCTCAGATTACAGGCGTGGGCCGCCATGCAGGGCTGGGCTGTGTGCTTTGGAGCTGTGGATGTGTGCGCGTGTGTGTGCGTCTGCATGCGTGTGTGCGTTTGTGCGTGTGCGTGTGTGCGTGCGTGTGTGTCTGTGTGTGTGCGCGCACGCGTGGTCTTCACTGCACCCCTGGGCGACCTTGCTATTACCTGGCTCCTTATCCTGAAGCAGGAGCAACCGGTCCTCGCGCTGCAGGAAGGGGCCGTGCCCCCACCTCCCCAGCTGCTCTCTTCTCGGAGGCCGGGAGGTCTGCGTGCCCACGAGGTGCCAGCCGAATTCTGCGCGTCCTTCCAGCAGAGAGGACCAGAGGGCGAGGAGACCAGGGCCTGGGGCGGGAGGCTCCTGGGAGGCTGAGCCAGGCTGCTCCCCTAGGAGCTCTGATGTGCTCACTGTCACATCGTGTGTGACCTGGGGGACCCTAGGCCAGGCAGTGCCGCCTCACCAGGCACCTTCCGTGCAAATAGGCAGGTGTGGAGGCATCAAGGGCTCTCTCTCCCTGGGCCTCCATCTCTCAGATACGGCTGCCTGGGGGACCCTGCAAGGCTCCCACGGGGTAGGGACCACCTGGGTCACCAGCTGAGCAGGCGGCTGTGCCCAAAGAGCCCAATTGCCACGAGTTCAAGGCCATGAGTCCCAGCAGCTGCACTGGCTCGGACCTGGCTCGAGAACTGGGCTTTCAAGCAGCTGGATGTCACCCTCTGAGGCCCCTGGCATTTTGAAAGCGGGGAGCTGAGTCTTGGAGAGGGCAGTGGGGGCGCAGCGGGTCCCTGTGTGGGTTGGCTCTGGTCACAAAGCTCCCTGGGATCTGGGACCAGGGACCAGGGACCGAGGAGTGGGTGCCGCTTGGGCGCCACTGATGCCCTTTTGGTGGTGGTGACAGTGACCGTGACCACTGCTTCTCGGTTGTTCCCAGTGGCACGGAGGCGACGGGCAGGAGGCCTCCCAGGTCGCCATGAGGCGGGGATGAGTGAGGACTTGTCAGATGCTCAGGAGAAACCCGGGGCCTGGCGAATCTGCAGACGGTGCGGGAGCCGTCCTCCCCGCCTGCTGTCACACCTGCTCGCCCAGGGCACCAGGGCCGCTGACGACCGCTCTCCGGGCCAGAGAAAGGCCCGGAGCTTCCCAGTGGGCTCGGCAGCGGCCAGACCTCACTCTGGCCTCCAGGGCTGTGGGCGGATGCAGCTCCGCGAGGTCACCAAGGCCACTGGCCCCAGGTCTCCCTGTGTGGCTGTCCCCAAGGCGTCAGCAACCCTCAGTGCAGGCATTCCCAGGGAAAGGGGGAGAGGTGGGCAGCGCCCATCTGCAGCCTGCGGGACAGGAAGTGCTCGAGGCAGACACAGCTGTGCCCACCGTGGCCACCACCATCACTGTCATTGTCACTGTCATTGCTGCACCACCACCTCCCGCCTCCCCGCCATCACCGTGGGCGCCGTCATCAGGGCTGGGTACAGCACAGTGACCAAGCCCTGAGTTCCATCCTCAGCACCCGGAAAACATCTGGATTGAACATGCTGGAGCCTTCGTTCCTCAGCAGGGCTCCGTCCTCACTGATGGCTGGCTCCCCTCCCCCGCTCCCCTCCCCCTCCCTCTCCCACTCCCCTCCCCCGCTCTCCTCCCCCTCCCCTCCCCCTCCCCTTCCTATCACGTCCACAGCAGCGTCAGGATGGCCGTGTGTTACCATGCAAGGCAGCTGGGGGCTTTGTCCAGTGCACCATTGCCCTGGGTGGACAGGGTGAAAGAGGGAGAAGGAGGGGGGCTCTGGTGACCCAGGTCATGGGTGCCGTCCAACAGGGACAAGCCAGTGACCTGCACAGACCTGGCGCCTCAGTCCCTGTCCTGCTGGAAGACTCAGCCACTCTGCCCTAGCTGATGGAAAGACAGGTGCTGTCAGGCCCGCACCAGCGGGTGACAGGCGGTGCCCACCTCCGTCTCTCTCCCCAGCATGAACCCTCAGCGGACAGAGCAGAGTCGGAAGTGGACACCCCAGGGCTCCCCAGGGCTTGCAAGTGATGGGCGGTCAGTAGGAGGCCGGGGGCAATTGAGCAGGGCCAGGCACCGGGATGGAAGAGTCTCAAAAGCCAAAAAACAAAAGAAAAACGTGTTATTTACACTTCAGTAAAAATTCTGCTTCCAGCCGGGCGTGGTGGCTCATGCCTGTAATCCCAGCACTCAGGAGGCTGAGGCAGGGGGATCGTTGCAAGTTTGAGGCTACAGTGAGCCCAAGCCAGCCTGACCTGCATAGGGAGACCCTGTCTCAAAAAGACAAACAAGCAAGCAAACAAAAAACCCCGCTTCCCGTACTACGCTTCTGTGTAAGAGACACTTGCCCGTGTATACGGATATAAATCAGGAGGTTCCAGACCAAATGAAGCGACCTCCTCTGGTTGGCGGGTTTGGGGCTGTCGCGCCCCTTTCTGGTTACTGCCCAGCAGGATTTTCCGCCTCAAGGTCCTGTGGCCTGGGGAGGCGTCGGGGTGGCACCTTGAGAGCTTGAATCATGGAGTCACCAGAACGTATCCCAGCCCCGCTGTGTCCCCGACCCCTCACTCCTCGGGGCTCCCTCTCTGTCCTCGGTGAGATGTGGCTGAGGTTGGTGCTCAGGGAGGATCAGAGAGCGGCCGTCAGAGCCCTCTGGGTGCCTGGCGCTGGTGAGGGCTGAGCAGGCGGCAGTGTCACCGCCATATCCAACAGGTGGCGGGATCAGGGCCTGGATCACGCCTTAGTCAAGAAGTCACCAACCTGGAGCAGCATCACTGCCCTTCTTAGCCCAGGGCCATCTCGGTTGGCACGAAGCCCGTCCCGGAGCTGCAGTGGCAGGGCCGACTCCCAGCCCCTGGGACCCTGCTCGGGCCACGCTGTGTTAGGGGATCGCCTCCTGGCTTCCTGAGCCCTCGCAGTGCTGGAATTTAGGCAGGAACAGAGATTCTTCCATGGCCCATTTTACAGATGGGGAAAACCAAGGCTCAAACCGGTACACTGAGCTCTCAGTGGTCCCGTAGCTGGCGCAGGGCTTGGTAAAGGTCAGAGTGGGCAGAGGAGGGTGAGATGGGAAATACAGACAGGGTGTCCACACCCCGCTTGGTCGGGGGCAGGAGGGGTACCCCGATAACCCCATGGCTTCCCTGCTGAATGACTCACATCTGCTGAGCTGGGAAGCGTCACAGGGGGACCAGAATCTGGGACTCCTAAACTCCACATCACCCATTATTAGAGTTCAGCTGAGGCCTCCACTGAAATGCTTGCCAGGGACATCGGCCGTCCACGCAGCACCCCTAGGATGCACCTGCCTGGCGTGTTGGCGTCTACACCGTTTCACACACAGATGGTGCTGGTTCCTTGGCTGGCTGTGACTTCCATGACTGCTGTTTAACAATAAAAACATTTATTTCATTAATGAGTGTGGTCTCAAGTTGCTCCATTTACCTATAAAAGTCTCCTGTTTATCCTTCTTTATGGCTGAGTAGTTCTTCATTGTACAAAAATACTGCATCTTTTATATCTATTCTTCTGTCAATGGGCATTTAGGCTGTTTCCAAACTCTAGCTACTACGAACTGTGCGCCCATGAACATGGGTGCGCATTACCGCTGTGGTGTGATGCATTAATTCCTCTGGGAAGATCCCCAGAAGGGGCACAGCCAGGTCGAATGGGACCTCTAGTCCTAGTTTTTGAGGAGTCTCCACACTGATTTCCATGGTGGTTGCACCAGTCTGCACGTCACCCACAGCGGAGAAGGGTCCCTTTCCCCACAGCCCCACCAGCATTTGTTATTGGCTGATTTCTTAGTAGCTTGAGCCCCAGTGAATGGTTTGGGGGTGACAGTGCGAAGCAGATGCCCTTGATAGACGAGTTTGGAAATTTTGTTGTAGTTTTTTTCTCTCCCCTCCCTTCCCCCTCCCCTCCCCTTC
>PVLA01012556.1:0-43468 GCA_004027455.1 Hydrochoerus hydrochaeris | reverse complement strand
TAGAAGCAGCATTCTTCCTTGAGGGCAACACATAGTCCTCCTTCCTTTAAAAACAAAAGATCTAACCCTCGTCTGTTTTGTAAAACCACTTCAGATAAGGAGGTAAGGGACTCCTGTAGAGCGGTTATGGAAGTCTCTATCTCCTTTAAATCTTGGTCTATAGCTGTTTGTAATTGACGTAGGTGTTGTTGTCCCAAGAGTAATGCTGAGGTTCCTGTTCCTATACCTGCCGTAACTCCCATCCCCAGGAGTATAGCTAAGATCAATGACACTGGTTCCCCTTTAGACCTATAATCTGTTTGGGAAGCCTGGAAAAGGTAATATCCAGGATGGTACATAATGCGAGGGAAAATATTTATAAGAATACAATAGTCAGCTGACAAAAACATCAGTCGCTACGCAGGGAGTGAGGCCTGTACAAGCCCAGAAGGTCCCGGGAGGTGGAATGATATATTTACCTTTGTTGAATGATCAGTGAAACCGGGCACATAGAGGCTTATATTTGCTGGGCCAGTTACTGGGCTGACCAAGGCAAGTTCTTTGTCCTGAGACATCAGGGAGGGTCAATTTATGAACTTGGGACCATAAACATTGGCTTGAGTCAGGGGAAATATTGAAGGATACATTGAGGGCTTTTCCTTCATAGTATGGGGGAGAGGAACTTAGACATAACCAACAAGATTGAGTTAAATTAGGCTGTGTATGGTTTAAGGTGGTGTATGCCCCTTCAATCAAGTTAAACAGGTTAGAATTTGGACGTAGGGAGGTGGGTGTAAGACCTGATTGGTGTATGGTGGTTAAAGTGGATGGGAAGGTACGGGAATTAGAGGTATGGGGGGGGGTTAGGACAGCAGCATTGGTGGTCCCTTTGGAGGGGGGTTTTTGAAATTTGGGGGTCTTCATCAATTTGGGCCTATGGGCACTGCTGGGGTCTGTATAGGAGCCTTTTTTATGTGAATAAGACCACCCATCTGTGCCACTCTCATAAAATCGAATTCCCCAGGTGCACCCTGTCTGCCAGTCAGCTTCATTAGGAGTGTTGATGGTGAGGTCTAGATACTCACAATCTTCTTTTCCTCCTTCCCAATAACTGAGTGGGCGGCAACCTGATGGCCCCCACTTTAATTTAAGGTGTTTATCGGGGAAGGAGGGTTGCCATCCTGTTGCAACCGTTTCACAACCCCAGTAGGCACAGTAGTACTCTCCTGGGGAGTTACAGTATGATCTACCTTCTGTTGCAGCAGGGCAAAGATAGAATGGTAATCTATTGTGGCATGGCTCAATGGGCACAAACTCACAGGATGGGATCTTAAAGTTTGGATTTCCCAATCCTGACCATGTCCGAACCTTTTTCCACTCGTTACTTGGTAGACCTTCCCAGTGATAGAATTCCCAGTTCCAGGGTTGATGGGAATTGCCATCCATCAGATGCAGTTGTGTCAGGAGTCCAACAATGGCCCATAAGGCTTTGGAAAGTTGTATCATCTGTAAGAGAGCATAGGGGATTGTGCCTCAGGAGAGAATATTATTCCTGGGCGTCACATAATGTTTTTGATGAAGGGCTATCTATTTGTTTTATGAGTCATTCAGGTAGCCATCTAGCCTCCTTTTCATGTTTGGAGTAAACACAGACTGAGCCTTGTCCCCAGATAAGAACAGGGTCAGGGCCAGACCTAGACTTCACACCAATGAGCAACTCTGTCTCCATGCAACTTGGGGCAGGTGTGGGATGAGGCCGGGAGCATATCCAGGAGGTCTGCGCCCACTGATGGGTCAATGCATGTGCTCAGGGAGGCTGCAGCAGCCTCCGGTGCAGCAGCAGCCTAGCAGGAAGCAGGAGGTTCAAGGAAACCAAGATGGCTCAAGACAGGGCCCAGAAGTGACTTGAGGCCTCGGTGCTTAGACCAGGGGGCAATGAGGAGCACAAGAGAAACACCAGGCACCAGGGCCACCCTGGGGGCACCGGGGCTGATGGCGTGCGTGACCCCGAACAGATGTTCCTCTAGGGAGAGAAAAAAGGGAGGTTTCTCTGAGGTAGTCTCTTTCTCTGCTATTTAGGTGGTCTCTTAATTTAGTCATGGAACCCTTAATGATGCCTGAATGGTCAGCGTATAAGCAGCATTCTTCCTTGAGGGCAACACATAGTCCTCCTTCCTTTAAAACGTGGGGCCCCAATACGAGGAAGTCAACGAGGGATCGTTCACAGAGGAAAAGCCATGGCCACAGTAACTAGGGGACTCCGTCCCTGTGATCTGTACAGACAACTGCCTGACGTCTCGTCCGAATCACGGTAAGTGAACGTAATCGGCATGGGTCAAGCTTTAAATGAACATGAATTGTTCATTGCTGGCCTTAGTAAGGCCCTCAAAGTGAGAGGGATAAAGGTTAAAACCAAAGATTTATTGCAGTATTTTCAATTTATACATAAGGTGTGCCTCTGGTTCCCTCCAGAGGGCTCCATTGATACTAAACAATGAGAAAGAGTAGGTGATGCTCTTAAAGATTACTGTAAAACTTTTGGTCCTGAGAAGGTACCAGTAATCTCTTTTTCATATTGGACTTTAATTTCTGAATTACTGATTCAACATCATACAGACCCCCAAATTGATGAGACACTAACTCAGGATGAGGCTGCATTACGCTCCTCCCACAATCCTTCCCCAAGGCCACCATCAGACACATCCAGTGTGCCCAGTCACCCTAGCTCTGTGATCCTTGATATCCCAGAGCCACTGAAAGATGGTGATTTACCGCCACTTTCTCTTTCTGGAGGACACGAGGACTCCAAAATGGCGTCGCTCTGCCGGATATTCAAAATGGCGCCGCCCTGCCCGCTACTCAAAATGGCGCCGCCACGCACCCTCCTCCATATCAGCCTATGTATCCTGACTTTTCCGATTCCCAGGAGGTTGATTGGTCACAATTAGCAGAAGAGGCCGCTCAGTATCATGATCCACCTTTTGTGGCCCCCGTACTACCTAATAAACTCTCATCTGCCCCCCAAGAACCGCCTAATCCATCCTCTGCCCTTTCAAATTTAAAAGCCGAAATTCAAGACTTACAACTTAAACTTAAACAAGAAAAACCACAGCTCATCTTACAACTCCAATCCTTAGACATAGACCCCCCAAGCTCCACGCCTAAAATGGCACCTATGCCCGGCCCACCACAGGGCGCCCCCGCCATGGCGTTTCCGGTAACAGAAACAACTCTGCCCCCACAAAATGGTGCCCCACATAATGGCGAGGCACAGGATGGCGCCGCACCACCTGCCCCACAGGTCATCAGGGCCCATGCACCTTTCACAGTAGCTGCTCTAAAAGAATTAAAAACAGCAGTTACCCAATATGATCCCACAGCTACCTTCACCCTTGCTGTCCTAGATTCCATGACACAGGGTTGGATTATACCAAATGAGTGGAAAGATTTAGCTAAAGCCTCTCTATCTGGAGGCCACTATTTACTTTGGAAATCCAAATTCAAGGACCAATGTGAACTTATAGCAAGAGACAATGCCAATAGACAACAAAATCCTGGACCTTCCCCATGTTAGCGGGAACTGGAGACTTTAATTCTAAAGAAGCCCAAATGCAATATGACCCTGGCCTTTTCGCACAGATTAATGCAGCTGCCTACAGGGCATGGAGAAAGCTCCCCCCTAGTGGAGAGGTTACCTCCTCTCTTACTAATATTAGACAGAGACCAGAAGAACCCTTCTGTGATTTTGTTGATCACCTCTTACAGGCAGCCGAGCCCCTCTTTGGTTCCCCTGAGAGTAATTCTGCCCTAATCAAACAATTGGCATATGAAAATGCAACATCTGCCTGCCAGGCTGCAATCAGGCCACACAAAACAAAAGAGGACCTCTTGGGTTACATTCGCCTGTGCGCTGACATAGGCCCTGCCCATCATCATGCCCAAGTTATGGCTGCAGCCGTAAGAGAGGTTCTTCTCACACATAAACAAGGAGGAAAAACCAATAATGGTAAATGCTTCAATTGTGACCAAATAGGGCATTTTGTCAGGGATCGCCCCAAAGCCCCACATTGGGTGCCACTTGATCCGGCCTGTGGGTCAATCTGTGAGTTTTCCCCTGGAGGAAGAAAAATGGGGCAGGGGGCTGGGTAAAGAGAGAGAGATGGAGACAAGTTGAAGGTTTCCAATCAAGCCTTGTTTATTGAAAAATGTTCCTGGCTTATAAAGAAGCAGAGGTGGGAAGTTACGGATAGGTCGCCATCATTTCCTGGGTCGGGCAAGAGAGGATCCTGGGAAATGTAGGCCGATGCACCGGATGCCCACAGGAGGGAGAGATGGAGTGGCAGCTGTGAAGCTATCACGCCGCTCCCTACAGGATATCAGTTGACTATGAAGCCAGAATTGTTCATCATAAATCATTTAATCCATCAAGTGGTAAAGCTGAGCTGAACCAATAGCAATTCACTATAAAATGGAAGTGATTTACCCAGATTAAGAATGAGCTGAGCCATATGGTAGAAATAAGTTGGAGTTGACAAGTTGTGAATTGCAATGACAGTTGGGCAATGCCTTAGAGAATATTCACCAAAGAAGTGGCATTAAACTATCAAGTAGATAAAATGACTTAGTTGATGTCATCCAACTTCTGGTAATGGCCACCTCAGTGCTGGCATAGTAGATACATGACATTAAGTAATTCCTAAGGGATTGGCTCAGTAACATGGGTCCTCACCAACTAAGGTTATTTTACCTACTGTTCTCCAACTCCATTTAGCTATTAACTCTACAACTTGCCAGTGTCAGAGATCATTACTGAGTCATATAAAACTTGATCCCTAAAGGACATCAATCAGCCACTTGGTGGGACTTAGTTAACTCTGGAGACTTTCTTTCCTAGAAATTATAATGATTCATCTTGAGTAGGAAAATTAAATCTTATGTCAATTTCCTTTTCCTTGCTGTGGCGTTTAAGCTATCAGAAGGTTCTCAATAATTTTACAGAATATTTACTCACACCATCTACACATAACATATACTTAGACTAAGTGATAATATTGCAGTTTTGTATCTATAACCATGCATCCGTTGGATCTGTTAATTTCTGAAGTACTTGGAAGTTTTATGTTTGAGAGATAAGGGAGCTGACTCTTTGAATGGCAGCTTAGATGATGGATTTCAGAGGATATCTTGTGTGTGAGGGGTACCATCTTTCAGGATGCAATATATGCCCTAAATCAAAGACCACTTTTTGGTTCTATTCCTCAGTGGGTCTTGGAGACTCCATTTATCATCTATTCAAGTATTCATTTGATGAATGTGTTTGTTTAGGCTCTATGGGTTTTAAACTAGGTTCTTCATCTTAAAGGAGAATGGTTTTACAAGAAGTCCCAGTAGAGTACCATTAAACTTTAAGCTATGGATACTACCTACTTGGATACTTGTGTTTCTTCATACCAAGATTCCAACAAGCAAGGAAAGGAAATAAAATATTGGCAGGGATAATTGATCCTGAAGTAGAGCTGTGTATTAGTCCATTTTGTGTTGCTGTGATGGAATACCACAGACTGGGCAAATTATAAAGTAAATAATTTTATTTCACACAGATATAGGAGTCTAGAAAATCCAATATCAAGATGCTGGCATCTGACAAGAGACTTGTATTATTATCCAATAATGGAAAACAGGAGAACATAGGTGAGAAAGCAAGAGAATGATTGAATTCACAACTGCAGACCCTGATATAGTAAGTATTAACCATTTGTATGTTTAAAGCCCTCATGATCCATACTTCCCTTTAGTTCCCATGTCTTAGTACTGTTGCACTGGAGATTGTTTCTAAGATGTGTTTTTAGGGGGGACATAATGAAAACCTAGCAGATTGGTATTACATAGTGAGGTGCAAGAAAAATATATCTGGCTGTGGGGTGATTATCTGCTGAACTATCCCTTGATACTCTCCAAATTTTGTCAAGAAATGGACAGATATCACTACTATGGTATGGTGTGATTACCAGGAGATTAGCTACTGAGGGATGACATGGTACCCTGATAGGCAAGCTCCTTGGACCAGCACAGAGGCTAAAGCAACATGATAGAACTCTGAAATAGGTCTCATAGAATCAGGTGATAAGTGTCTGATTCAGTCTTAAGTCCAGCTATGTTGGCAAAAGCTATAATTCATTCTACTTATCTTTCTCTCATAAGTTTCCCAGAAAAAAAAAAAGACAAACCATAAACTTGAAGGAGTTTGTTATGATTTGTGTCTAGATGTACCCTAAAGGCTGATGTGATTATAAGGTATTTTCAGGGTTGGCTGAATGTAGACAGTGTGATTGACTAATAGTGTAATGCTGAGATTAAGGATTCTAGGATTAAAGGTGGTTGATTACTGGATCAGTTCACTGACTGAATTGGCACTGTCCTAATCCTGGTAGACTAAATATGACACAAGGGCTAGAAAAAAGCTTGTCTTGGTTTCCTTTGTTGTTGCACAAACTGAACTAAATAAACCTTTTCCTCTTTAACTTTGGGTGTCAGATATTTTGTCTCAGCAATGAGAAAATTATCTAAAACAGAGCTTTTTCCAGATAAGGTGAACTTACTATACAAGTTTCATTATATACTACAAAGAGTGTCCCATATTGGTGCTGTAATATAGCAACTGAATTCCTTCTGTAGGACCAAGACATCCACTTCCTAGCTACAAAATTTGCTGCTAATGGCATATAGGTGGTCTATTCTTTGGAAACTTTCCTTGGTTAGAGGGATCCGATTTATCCCACACCTTCCCAGGGACAGTCAATGCCAATGACTTGTTCTTTTGGGCTACAAAGGTCTACTTTCTTTGTCTTGATGTGAAGAAATGTAAATGGATATCCCAGCTCCAGGGCTCCCATCAGTCTGTCAATTTCTTTCTTTAAATAATTTTATTCCTCTCATTATTTTATAGATATTTTCTAGAAAGTAGCTCCTAATAAACTGCATGTATGCAAATAGCCAACTGTGAGTTTGCTTTTCAGACACCCTTTTTTGAAGGTAAATACTCTGTTTGCATCCAGGATTTTGAATGTGCTAATAATTTCTTGGAATGTCCTTGCCCATTTTTTTCAGCTTTATACAAGCCTGTGACTTTTGATACTGCTTTCTCATTAGAATTACTTGTGTTACTTTCAAAAATTAACAATCCTTGAGACCTACACCATAATAACAGAATCAGAAATCAGAATTTCTGGGAATGGGGCCCAAACAATTATATTTTTCAAATACTTTTTTGATGTTGCTTATACATAATAGATTGCTGAAATCTACTGGCCTAACCAATGCTTGCTCATTATTTGGATGCCAACTAGCAAACATTTCTTTTGAGAAGTTATCCATGATACAACCCATTAAAGTTTAGACATGAAATACTCTTTGTAGTTACTTTTATTATGGGACTTGATACACTCTACTATAATTGTCTTTTTACTGGCCATTTTTCCCACTTCACTCTGTGCTTCCTGAAAAAGAATGACTATATCTTAATCTCTACAGTAACTGAAATTATTAGTCATGTGTTCCATTCATCTTTTTTCTCTGTGTGTATATATTTTTAATAAATGAGATATAGATTTGGAAATCACTGGCATGTAGCTGGTTATGAATATGGTAATATGGTTGAGTTTACCATGGGAATGTATGCAATCATCATCTTTTTATATGGGAGCACTTTTTTTTAGCTTTAAAATTTTAAATACAACAGAAAAATTTAACATATTTTTGAAACAATTAAAATATTTGTGTGGTAATTATACTATAAGAATTTTTTGTGACAATACTTGGTGTATGTATGATTTCAAAGACTGCTTTTGACCTCACAGAAATATTCTTGGGACTTGATTTAAAAGAATAGAAACCATGATGGGGACACTGGAACATAAATATACAAGGATAAGTAAAAGAACAAAAAATTTGCAAAGATAAAAAGATGGGCCAGAGATAGGAAAAGATCCTATCTTTAAAATGTTGCAAAATGAAAAGATAAAGGAATGTCAACCAACTAATGCTCAAATTTTAAATAAAAATCACTTTTTCTGTGAGTTTCATATTTTAACTTTTTTCCTTTTCTTACCACATTTTTTATTATTTTTGAGAAAACCAAACAAAATAAAACAGAATAAAGCCAACCAAAACAAAACAGTGAAAGTGATACAGAGTTTCAGAATGAGATAATAGGAAATCAAAAATGGCTACCATAATGTCACTTGTTATCTTCAAAATAGCTACCCATTAGGTGATCACACTTAAATAAAATAAAACAGCAGAATCAAACCAATCAAAACAGTGAAAGTAATACAGGATTTCAAAACAAGATATAGGAAGTTGACAATTGCCACCATAATATATCTTGTTATCTATGAAATAGCTGCCCATGCTATCCAATATAATAAAATAAAACAAAACAAAACAGAATAAAGCCAAGAAAGAAAAAACAATGAAAATGATAGAGGACTTTAAAACAAAATAATAGGAAATGAACAATGTCTACCACCTTCCCTTTTTAGACATTTCCTAGCCTTTCACTTTCACAATATCTATTGTACATTTTGGATCCCACTAATTCCTTCAGTTTTTTATATACTAGGGAGACAACATGATTTTCACCTCTGTGAATCTGAACCATTTCACTGAAGACCATGATCACAAATTGCATACGTTTACCTACAAGAGCCTCATGTTTATCCTTCTTTGTAGTTTTATAAAAATGCCATATATTTCTTATCTATTCTGTAGTTGATAGGCAGGCTACCCTTGCTTTTTTCTAGTTCCCTGTTGTATGGTGCATTGCTTTATCTCCTTTGACTTTCAATCTATGAATTTCCCTTTGAGTTAATGTGTTTCTTTTGTACCACATATTGATGGATTTTGTTTCTTGATCCACTCTGCCTGTAATTCATTTTATTGGTGAATTTTGGTCATCTATATTAATGGTTATGGCCAACATGCACTGGTTTATCTCTGCCATGCTCTTTTCCTGCCACAGACTCGCTACTTTTCCCCTCTATTCAATTTTCTGCCTTGCTCAGTGATACCACTTTGTTGCTGTTCCTGAGAACATAGAATATCCTTCAATAGTCTTTGTAGGGTTGGTTTGGTGGTCATAAATTCCTTCAGTTGTTCTTTGTCATGGAAGTAACTTATTTCTCCATTAATCTTGAAAAATAGTTCTGCAGTGTACATAAGTCTGGGTTGAAAGTTGTTTACTTTCTTGAAATATTTTACTGCAGGCTCTTCTTGATTTGACGATTTGTGTTGAGAAGTCTGTTATTACTCTGATGGGTTTTGCTTTATAAGTGATTTGTTTCTTTTCTCTAACAGCTGTTAATATTCTGTTCTTGTGCTGAATTTCTGGGATCTTGATTATTATATGTATGGGTGTAGATTTATATTGGTTATGGCCAGTTGGAGTGTTATATGCATTGTTTATCTGTATGACAGGTCCTTTCTCCATGTTTGGGAAGTTCTCTGCTATTATGTCTATAAATAGTCTTTTTATGTCATTTATGTTAATTCTCACTTTTTCACTGACACCTATCATTCTTTTTTTTTTTTTTTTTTACCAGGGATCAAACTCACAACCTCAGGCTTGCCAGACAGGCACTTATTCCACTGAGCTAAATCCCCAGCCCACTATCATTCTTAAATATTTTTCTTTGCATTGTCTTGTAGCCACTGAACCATTATTTCCTGGTTCCTTGTTATTTTTAAAAAATCTTTCCTTTCACAACCACTAGCTTCCATCCTGTCCTCAAAGTCTGAAAGTCTATCATTAGTTTCTTTCAAATGATTTTGCCAGCTTTCAATGGAGTTTTTAATTTCCTAGATATCTCTTTGAGTCTTTTTTATATATTCCAATTCTCTGTATTGTTCATTCAAGGTGTCCCTCATTCTCCTGTGCTCCTCTTTTGTTTAAACTGTGTCTTCCTATATATGCTCAGCAATCCTTTTATTATGTTTTTCATTTCTTCTTTTACCTGAGATATTATTTCTGATCTCATGTCTTTTACAACCTCAAGAAGTAGTTTCTTTACTTCACTTGCCATCCTCCCAGAAATTTCAGATGTACAACTTCTGCTTTCTTCCACGTCCATGTCTCCTGGACTTGTTCTGTTTGGGTTGGAGACCAGAGAATGCCTTTTGCTCCTTCATCTTGATGTTTTCCTGGGTTCCTCCAGATTAGTGGGTTGTGGGATCCCAGGCACTTTTCACATCACCTACCTGTCCACTGTGTAGGGAGGTGGGACATGCATCTGAGTTTCTCCTAAACCAGTTTCCCCAGGAGGTAATGGGGTGCAGGATGGCTTCTCCAGGCACTCACTGCTTCTCCAGTTCATGGCTGACAGGTTCTCTGGCTTGCACTGGCAATCCGTGGGAAAGTCCTAAGGAAATACTGTCAATTAGCCTAGTTTTTTCTGTTTGATTCATAATCAGCAAAGTACAGCTCTGCTAGCTGCTCTGATGTCACCGGGTGACATCAGATAATGCTGGATGCCAATAGCTGCCACAGACAGCTGCTGGTTAATGCTGGTGCTGGCCATCACTGTCCAATGCTGGCTTGTGAGGGACACCATAGATTGACTGTAGGGGATGTTGGTCTCTGCCACTACTTGCCCTTGCCTTCTGATGCCAGTTTATGTTAGGTACTATAGGTCAACTTTGCCAGGTGCTCATCTCTACTACTGGTCTTTGGCTCTAACACCTCTGAGTATTTAGTGCTCTTTTTTTGAAATGACTGCTTTGTCCACATCACTAGGCTAAAAAAAAAAAACAAAAAAAAAACACTTTTATTGAGATAAAATCGTAAGTAGTTTACAGGAGTTTGGAGCCCACACTACCAGGAAAAAAATCATAAATAGGTCTACAGTAGCACCAACATGAATGTTTATTTTATCAGGGTCTGTGTTGCAGCACAGGGTAGGCCAGTACATGGGCAGGATTCCTCCTAGACCAAAACTCAGAATTAACTGAGGACTTCTGCTTATATGGCAGCTGCAAACCTCTGTCATTGAGATGCAGGTTTGAAATCTTGCTGTGACTATTGGGTATGCAAATAAGGGGCCCTATCCCTTCTGCTCTGATTTTGGCTGCACTCAGGTACATCAGTACCCCTGAAAAAAAACAATAGTATACTCTGAAGTGGTAGAGCAAGATAGGGTCACCATGTTAACTATCTAGCTGCACTCATGTTGAAATGGGGAATGGCAGTTTGGTAACCAGCAAAGACACGGAAGCAAGTTATCCCAGTTCACTGGGGGAATGAGAGGGAACAAAGGGGAGGGGATTAAGTTTACTTGCTGGAATAAGGCCAAAGCATATCCCCCATCTAGCTGGCACAAGAAGAAATAAGAAAGCCAGGTTCTTCTTGTCTATTTTAATAAGCTTCCTGAAAGCACCCTCCCTCTTGTGCTGGTTTTGATCCCAGTCAATGTCCTGATTATTACAGCAAACATCCTTTTCTCCAGATAGTCTGAATAATACTCTTCTTTTCCTTTTTGATCAAAATAACATAATTAAAATAGAAGCTAAAGTAAGAACTTATTTTCTTTCAGTACTAGGGATAGAACCAAGAATAAATACTATAGCACTAAGCTACATTCCTATGCTTTTTATTTTATAGCAAGATCTTACTAAATTTCCCAGTCTGTCTTCCAACTTAGCATTCTTCTGCCTTAGCCTCCTGAGTAGCTGGGATTACTGGTATGTGCCATCACATCTATCAAGAACTCAAGTTTTCTTGCTCCAATGTGATGTCATCCCTGTAGGATTCATTGTTTATTCATTGCTGGGTCTTATTTCTTTACCATCTGTCCAACATTCCATATATATTCCAATCTATATTGTGGGTTGGTAAAGGCAAGATACAGTTCATACAATTTATATATTATGCTTTCTATTATAAAAGTTTTCTTTCAAGCACAACCAAGCATTGCTAATCATGAACTCTTAAAAATGTATTTTTATTCCATGATATCTCTATTGTTGAGTAAATATATTATCAAGTGTCTTATTTATATGGATATGGCTGGGCTTTCTTTCCAACTGTGTTTTATACTTATTTAAATAGGCAGAGGACCACAAGAGTTAGTGTTAGCTCTACCATAGATAATAATTTATTTTCCCTTGGGAGCATGCACTAGAAGAATTGGTAACTGTGTCAGTCAGAAATTACCAAAGAAGTAAAACCAGTAGGATAGAACATTAAAAGACTTACAGCATTTTTCCACATTGGCTTAAATGATTGGAGAGACTTGCTAATGAAGTCTGAACTCCAAAAGCAAGATATCAGGTAGGGAAGACTGAGACTTCCCACATATAGCCTTGCTTTATCAGCTTTCTACCCTATGTCATCTTGCCTAAGACACTCGAATTTAAAAGAGGAAAAAAAATAGATTTATTTTGATTCATAGTTTCAGGGCTCCCAATTCTTCATCAGTTGGCCTTATTGGGTTGGCCCTGGGATGAGGCAGCATATCGTAGTGGGGAATGGTTCCAAATAAAAGCTGCTTTCTTCATAATGGCCCAGAAGTAAAGACAGGGAGGAGGGGACTAGGATCCTCAGTACACTTTTGAGGGCACCCCCTGCCTTAATATCCTGCTACTAGGTATCATCTTTTAAAGATTCTACTATCTCCTAAGAGTGTAATAGGCTGGTAGTTAAATCTTTAATACATGGGCATTTGGGGGACACATCCAAACTACAGCAGAGCTGAAACAGATGATTGCAGGCAGGGTATTTTTATCAGCGGGATGTGAGCTCTGTTCTTAATGACTTTTCACTGATTAAGTCAGGCCTATACAGATTACCTAAGATCACCTCTCATATTTAAAGTCAACTTATGAGGCTTTATTATAGCTGCAAGGTATCTTCACAGCAGCACCTAGATTCTTAATTGGATAATTGAAGACTATAATCTAGATAAATCAGCACATCAAAAGAGCCCCAAAAGCACCAAAGAAGAGGGCTACAATATAAATGCAAAATATCACCACTATGAAAAGCAGAAATAATTTTACTTCCCTAAACTTCAGTATTTTCTAAAGAAAAGCAAGCAATTTATTTTTGACATTGATTTTTAAAAGTTAATCAATACTTATTTATTGGTTCATGTGTCAGTAATAAACTATACTAGCTTCTCATTCATTTCATCAACACATATTAGCAGTTTTGACTTCAAAATATATTGAGAATCCTACTACTCCTTAGCGTTTTACTATTACTTGCCCAAGTCATCAGGACTGTCAAATTGGACTTTCTATTTGGCTTCCTTACATCTTGATCTCTAGTACAATTTTACTTCCATATTGTAACCAGTGTAATCTTTCTAAAAATCAAGATAGATCATATTCTTCCTCCAGTTAGGACCTGCAAAGGATTATTTTATCACTCAAGCTACAAAGTCAAGTCCTTTCTATAGATTGTGCATTTCTGCGTAATCTGGGTCTACTACTTCACTCTTATCACCCAACTGTGTCATGTACTCTTTCTCTTTTATTCTAGTACCACAAACTTCCTCTTTTTTTTTTGCTCCACAATCCAAGCATATTCCCACAATGGGCCTTCTTTGAACAGGCTATTCTCACATTTTTTTTTCCTCACATTTTTCAGGTACCTGCTCGATTGTCACATTATTAAGGGGTCTTTCTTGTTTACCTCTTAATTAATTACATCCTTTTGTTATCTATTGTCATCATGGTTTATTTCTTTTCCTTGTATTATTCTCATTTGTATTTACCATTTCCTTATGTGTTAAGGATTTACTTCTTGTTTTGTCTTCCACTATGCAACAGAGGCTTGGTCTGATTTGTTTTCTGTACTGCCCGTAGCAATAGCTGGATTGTGGCTGGCCTTCAAAAGTATTTGTTGAATGAATAAAAGATAGAAAATGTTCGCTTATTGTGAGTCAGAAAAAAATCCAAATCCTCCTAAGTACAGTACAATGATTTTGTGTTAAGAAAAAAATCTTTCTCCATATCAGATTTATCAGGGAATTGTCTCTGCTTTTGAATGGATTTGTGCTATCATTCTCCCATGACCATGCATTGAATGGATGTTTCTATGGTTACCATGTTATTTCTAGTCAGTATCCTGTTGAGGAGAAACCTGAATTTGGTGTCTCAGGAAGTCAAAATTCCCTTGACATGCTATAAAGATACTGATGGATTTTTACAAATCAGTTTCTTGCCTCATTCAGGGAAATAGTTGCAGAAGTAGACTGGAAAATATTTAGGGTTCAATTCCAGAGTTGTAAAAAACAGCACTGCAAAAAATAAATGAAATGAGTTACTAATATGTTTGCTTAGCAGTGATGATCCCAGCAATTCATTTTTCCCCACTTCCCAAACATGATGATCCTGACACTCTAACTATCACTATGTCTTTATATTTATGCCTCATGGTTTCCTTAAACTGTTATTATTTGTGTTTTATTCTGGGAGTTCAAGAAAAATTACAGATGAGTATTTCTCTACAGCTTAACTTGTGAGTTCACCCCTGAAAATGAGTGAACTATGCCTAATGTTTGATATTCAGTGAGTACATGGGGCCCTGGCTGTGCTTTACTTCTTTGGCTTAATTTCTACCAGAATAGGTAGTGTAAAGAACCACTGAAGGGACAGAAAATTACACTTCCACTCTTGTCATATATTCATTTTTATTTTGTGGCCCTATTTTTCCTACTTATCTCCAATATGACTTCTATTGCTCATAATTTCCCCAAGGTGAACTATACACAGTGTTGTTTGATGAATCATGAAAATGTAGAAACATTACTGGAGCTGTGTATATATCTTCATATAATCTTTAAAATAACATTGCAAAACACATATTAATTTACTTATGCATGATTCAAATAAAACAATTCCTTCATGTTAGATCTCAGTTTTATAAGAAATAAAAAGCCAGTGTCAACATAATCAGTAAAATGTAACTTGGCTTCTATGGAAATTTCTCAAAAATATGACAAGAGAAAGTATAGTTTAAAGCATATAACAACATATCCTTACTTTGTTTTTTCTGTCCATTTGTTTGTTTCCTTTCCTTGGGCTAACTCCACCACCTCAAGCCCAATTATTTGCCACTTTTTTAATTTTCAAAACTTATTTCTCCTAACGTACATCTTATCCTTAAGATAGCTAAGATTATATTGAATAAGAGTAGAGACAGTGGATGTCCTTGTCTTGTTCCTGATTTTAGAGAGAAAGTTTTCAGTTTTTGTCCATTTAATATGATGTTGGCTGTTGGTTTGTCATAGATGGCCTTTATCAAATTGAGATAAAGATTACCTATTCCATTTTATGTAGAGTTTTTTTTTTTATCATATATGGGTGCTGGACTTTGTCAAAAGCTTTTTATGCATTTATTGAGATGATCGTATGATTTTTTTGTTCTTGGCTTTGTTAATATGGTGTATTACATTTATTGATTTGCATATTTTGAACCATCCCTGCATCCCTGGAATGAATTCCACTTGATCATAGTGTATAATCTTCTTGATGATTTGCTGTATTACATTTGGCAGTATCTTATTGAGTACTGTTGCATCAATGTTCATTAGAGAGATAGGCCTGTAATTCTCTTTCTTAGTTGGGTCGTTCTCCAGTTTTGGTATCAGGGTAGTGCTTGTATCCAGGAATGAATTTGGTAGTATTGCTACTTTTTAATTTCATTAAAGAGTTTGAGAAGTAGTGGTGTTAAGTCTTCTCTAAATTTCTTGTAGAATCCATCAGGGCCTGGGCTTTTCTTTGTTGATAAGTTTTTAATTACATTTTCAATTTTAATGATTAATATTGGTTTCATTTAAGATTTTCATGTCTTCTTAGTTTAGCTTTGGTAATTCATACATATCTGGAATCTGTCCATTTTTCTATATATTTGTTAGAATGTTTGGACAATTAAATGCAAATATCTTGCACTCTGAGTGATTAATTTAAAGATAATCATATGCAATGTATTTACCATTGTTATCTTCTAATTATCATGCTTTGAAATTTTTTTCTCTTTGAAAAAATCTAAGCTTTCATTCATTTATTCATTCAATATAAATTTACAGGGCATGTACTTTAATAGGAATGAGCAATGATCTCAAACTTATAAAATAAATCAATATATAATGTCTTTACCCTGAAGAAAACTCAAAAAGGATGATATAATCATCATATCAGGGAAGTTATTATAAATTTTATGAAACAAATAGATATATAAAGTCATCAGAGAGTTCCTGGTCTCAATTCTTCATTTCCTTGGCAAATAGCTTCATTCATTATCATTAAAATTTTTCTTATACTACTCTTCCAAAATGAAAATCATCTAAGTCACCGCTCCAACTTGGTGGAGAATCTACTTTTTGGAAACTAATTTTGTGACTGAATTTCTTTTTCTGTTTGACATGTCATTTGTGTGTATCTGTGTGTGTGTGTGTGTGTGTGTGTGAGTGTAGCTCTCCACAAGTACTTGCTATTCACAATATTAAAAAATGGTAATGAATGCCTAAGTCCTTGTGATCTACTCACTGGCTTCTACATCTTTCATTTATTTTCCTATGGAAAATACTTCTTAGAGTAATTTAAAAATTTAGTCTACCAGGATTTTTTTAATAAAGAGAATAAAACCACAGAAAATAAAACAGAATAAAGATAACCAGAACATAACAATGAAAGCTAAGTAGGACTTCAAAACAAGAAGATAGGAAATCAACAATTACTACTGTATCTTGTTTTCAAAATAATTGTCCATACCATCAGACATAATAAAATCAAACAAAACAAAACACACTAAAACCAACACAAAGCAATGAAAGCATTATAGGACTTCAAACCAGAAAATAGGAAATCAAGGCCTACCATAATATGTCTTATTATCTTCAAAATAGCTGCCCATATAGTAAATAAAACAAGACATAGTAAATAAAACAAGACAGAATAAGATCAAATTTAACAAAGCTATGAAAATGCAAAACAAGATAATAGGAAATTAACAATAGTTATCACCTTCCCTTTTTAGACTTTTCCTCCTTTATCATTTTCATAAAATCTATTGTACATTTTGAATCCCACTAACTCTTTCAGTTTTTTATATACTAGAATATCCTTTAGCACTCTTTGTAAGGTTGGTTTCATAGTCCTGAATTCCTTCAGTTATTCTTTATTATGGAGGAATCTTATTTTTCCATCAATTTTGAAGGAAGTTTTTCAGGTTACAACAATCTGGGTTGGAAGTTGTTTTCTCTCAGGACTTGAAACATTTCACTTCAAACTCTTCTTGAGTTGATGGTTTATGTTGAGAAGTGTTTCATGATTCTGATGGGTTTTCCTTTATAGGTTATCTATTTCTTTTCTCTAACAGCCTTTAATATTCTGTTGTTGTGCTGAATTTCTGGGATCTTGATTATTATATGTCTGGGGTAGATTTATTTTGGTTATGGCTAGTTGGAGTTCTACATGTCTCACTTAAGGGTATGCCAAGTCCTTTTCCCATGTTTTGGAAGTTTTCTGTTATTTCTTCTGTAAATAGTCCTTTTATGTCATTTGCATTGGCTCTTGCTTTTTTGCTGACACTATTACTCTTAAATTATTTTTCTTTGTCTCATCTTGCAGCTATTGCATTGTTATTTCCTGGCTTCTGGTTATTTTTAAGGGATCTTCCCTTTCATGATCATTAGTTGCAATCCTGTCTTCAAGGTCTGAAAGTCTGCCTTAAGCCTCTTGCATGCACTTTTGCCAGCTTTTGTTGGAGTTTTTAATTTTCTGGATATCTCTTTGCATCTGTGTCATGCATTGTAATTCCTTCCTATACTGTTCATTTAAGGTTTCCATAATTTTCCTATGCTCCTCTTTTTTTTTAATCTATGTCTTCTGTAGTTATGGACAGCAATTCTTTCATTATGTTTGTGATTTTTTCTTTTATCTGAGTTATTGTAACCTGATTACTTTTACAGACTCATGAAGCTCTTTCTTTACTTTAGTTGTTATCCTTTCAGATATTTCAGCTGTTTAACTTAAATTGTTTCTATGTCTGTATCTTCCAGGTTTATTCAATGTGGGCTAGAGGTGTTAGATTGCCTTTTTATCCTTCATGTTGACATTTTCCTGGGTTCCTCCAGACAAGCCAGTTGTGGAGTTCCAGGTACTTCCAATGTTGGCTGTCCCTCCACAGTGTAGGGGAATGGGCCAGGCACTTGGGTTTCTCTGAATCCAGGTTCCTAGGAGAACAGTGAGTCATGATGTGGGCGTCTCCAGACCCATATGGCTATACTGAGGTTTCTCCAATGGTCATGGGTGCATAGTGGCAGGACTGCTTCTTCTCTCAACCTACATGGCTACATTGGGACTCCCCTGATGGTGACAGGCACATGGGGTTGTGTTAGTTTGATTCTCCTGGCCTGCACTAGCTGCCTGTGGGAAGCAAGCATCTCCAATGGCATCTTGGGAGAGCACAGGGTGTATGTGGCTGTTTTTCCCTGCCTGCACTGGTTACCTGAGGGAATTAAGTGTCTCCAATGGCTGTGGCCATACATGGATGAGACTGGGTGTTTCTCCAGCCTAGCAGTTTCTAACTAAAAAATTTTAAAAGCTGAACAAGTATAGATCAAATTGATGACTAGTTGATGTGATTTCCTTAGACTGTAGAGATTTTTCTAGAAATATGACTCCTAATCTGGGGCAAAGAAGGGTACAGCTGTTTCAATTCTTATTTCATCAAATATGAATAAAAAGGAAATTTACTTAATAAAATGGATTGAGTCATACACAGTTGGCTATGAGGCATATACTTTCTGGAATGTGGCTTTGGAGTTGCATTTGTTTTTCCCCTCAGCCCTAATGTTCTCAGTCTCCCACACCCTCCTGGAATCTCACCTGATTTATTTTCTTGAGGATGAAATAAGAATATTTAAAGCATTATAGGGTTCATGGCAAAGAATGTTTGTGGCTTGAGAGTTTTGATGGGAACAACTACACTAATGTCTCAAAGGATGGGCAGAACAAAGATAAATAAATATTTTGTGATCATTTCCTATGATTTCCTGTAGGCCTCAATGTTATGGTTGTTTGATTTTAGCATCTGAACTCCTATGGACACTACCTGCATACAAGGCTAAGCAATAGCTCCTAAAATATTAATTCTATATTTTGGATACTGAATGTTCTCCAAAAACTAGTGTATGGAAGGCTTGGTCTCCAGATCATGGTGCTGTTAGATGGTGGTAGAACCTTAGGAGCAGGGGCCTAGTGGAAGAAAACTACTTGAGATGTGACTTTTAATTGAATATGGAATCATGTTTTCTCTTCTTCCTTCTTTTTGTTTCTCAGCAACTAGGGGGTGGAGAACTTTCTCTGACACATATTCAAGTGACAGAGATGAAAACAATGGGACCAGTAATCCATGGGCGGAAACCTGTGGAACTTTGAGCCAAAATAAAACTTTGCTTTCGTAAGACAATTATCTAAAGAAAGCTAGCACAACCAGCATGTGATCGGCTAGCCACATACTTAGATTCATAGATGCAAATTTTAAATTATTAGGAAATGTATGAACAAATATCCTAGCTGTTTCTGAATTACTCTTCAGCATTAAATAGAAGCATTTAACCTTGCAACACTTAGGTTATCAGGTTTATACAGTTATTTTTCTACTAATTCAACACTTTTTATGCTGGGACTCCTCCTTCATCTATATTTTTGCTTTCTTTTGCTAGATATTTGACTACATTTATGATTTAAAATCTGTAAGTATAAACAGGATTATATTTGCATCAGTCACTTTCTTATCATTGGAATAAAATACTTGATACCCACAATTTGAAGGAGGAAAGATTTATTTTGGCTCACTTTTTGGGGGAATTCAGTCCATGGCTGGCTGATGTCAAGGCAGAAGCAGCATGACAGAAGGACATGGTGTAATAAAGCTCACCCCATAGCAGCCAGAAAGCAGAAAAAGAAAAGAAAAGCTAAGGATAAGAATATACCTTTCTAGATCATGGATACAGTGAACCATTTCCAACTAAATTCACTTCCTAACCATACATTTAACTACTAGACTCATTTGCAAATGAATCCATTGATCCTATAAGGTCCCCGTAGTCTGATCATGTTCCCAAAGCTCCCAAATGTCCTTTGGGAGGACATTTTAGATTCAAACCATAACAATATCCACACAATATTCATACAGTAACTCATAAATAATAGATAGATCGATAGGCTTTTAAAATCTTGTTTTCTAAATTAGATCATAAAGCACCATTTATATTTAATGTAATCTTATATTGATTTAGAAAATAACAAATATATAACCCTAGCATATATACTTCTAATCTGTACAAAATGAATAGAATTTAAATGCACAGGCACTCAGTATTGATGATACAAAACTTTGTTCAAATAGGTATGAGCAAGCATTTAGATTGCTGTCAATTCCAAATTTAGTGAATAACATTTTACAGTGGTTCAGGAGAGCACACTTAAGATCTGCATATTCCTGAAGGATTGTTTTGTATCATGATTTCACCAGCTATACAGAACCTATGGGTTACGAAGGAAAAGTAAATGTCTGGAAGTTTATCAGTTCTTAGAGTGAGGTACATTATAAACTTGCAATTGTTAATGCTTTATGTTTTAACATGGTGGTTTTATGTCACTTTGCCTGATTACTATGGGTGGGTATATTTCATATCACACAGATTTTCTTTCTTTTCTTTTTTTTAATGATTTACTATTCTCTATATGTGGTTTATGTAAGACTGAATATTGCACTGGGCTAGTGAATTTATTTCTAGATAAAAAGTAAAGCACAACAGCCTCTCAGTTTGAGAACAGCCTCCAGGTGACATTTAGAAGAATTCAGTTAACAGCTTCCACTTCAACAGAAACAGCCTATTACATAGACAACATGGCTAAGGGTTTTATGATAATGGTTACATTTAGAAGGAACAGCCCTCTCAAAAAAGTTTTCTCTGTTCAGTGTACATTCTGTGTTAATAACATTTCATCAAATTTATTTTGTGTGCATTTGATCCAGACTATTATAATTTTAGTAAAAGTGGTCTTCAACAATGGCTTAAAAATGTATTTTTTTATTGTTTAAAGAGAAACAAAAGCCTGTAAAGGGTAGAGATAATACAGAATTTCAAGAAAGGATAAACAATAAGAAATCACTAATTGATAAATTACATATTGTCCTCTTAGAAATAGGTGTTCAAGTTACAAAATTAAAGCATGCAAAGTAGATATTCAAACAGTGAGAGTGTAAACAGCTATGCATGCATGAGTCTCTACATGTATTTTATCACTTCTGTATTAGAGGGAGAAAAAAACATAGCAAGACAAAACAAAACAAATTCCTATAAAAACATGAAACCAAAAAGTCGTATAAAGCCACATCCTGAGAGATGCTTAGCATTTTTTATTACTCTACTCACAATTTGCTTTACCTGATTTAATATTTCAGTTTTGAGCTTGTCTACAAGGTCCCAAAGATATTTCTTAATGTCCATTGAAGCCCACTATTGCTCCCAGTTCAGGCTCCTCCTGCCCGATTCCAACATGTCACCCATTTGGTCATGCCATTCCCCTGGTGGAGGTCTCATTCCCAGCACTGACTGTGGATTAATGAAGGTCCCTTAGCTGGCTCTTCTCTGTTGGGGTCACCAACCCCCAACTTCAGTGCTGCTGTGGCTCCTGTGAGTGGCAGTGGGAATGAGTTTGGGCTGCTGTGCCTGCTGGCATGGATTCAACCTGGCACAAATTTAGGCCGGTGCAAACTTGGCAGGTCACAGTGAAAATGCTGTGTCCAGTAATTTTTAGCTGTTCCAGTTGTAGTCCCAATGTGTTTGACGAGCTTTTTTACAATTTAATTTCTTCCTGTGTCAAGAGGATCCATCTCCCTCTGTCTGGATCTCTCCAGGATGTTTTATTCTGGCATATGAGTTGTTTCTCCTGGTAGGCTCTGTATTTTGTTGCTCACTGATAAGCCATCTTTAGCTCCTAAAAATGTCTTTATAAGTGAAGTTTGGGAAAGCATTTAAAAGATGCCCTACTGAAGCTATGTATCTCTACTATTTATATTTGCTAATATTTTCACAAGTCTTCCCATTTCTTATTACCTGTGAAATTTTATACTCTTTGCTTTTGGGCCTAGACAATATCCAAAAGACATCAAACAAGTAATATAGAACAAAATTTAATAAACTATTAAATGTACAGTTTATTACTTCTCAGGATCTCTAACACTGTTTCCTTCATAATGGCTTCAGCTGGCCCTATCAAATAGTGCTGCACCTCTCCTCTCATACCAATAAAATATAAATTAAAAAAAAGAAAGCTAAGGAGGTAAAAATTAGTGTTGTATCTGTCAATCCTCCTTCCCAATCTTGCCATCCCCATGGTTGTGAGGCCTTTGCAGGATTTCTAGGAAACATCAGATAGAATTAATTCTTATAAATGCCCAGAAAGTTCTTGAATTTTATACACTTATTGAAAAAATATTTATTGAGCAAAAGACAAAAGAATTCCTGCGCTGAACAAACCATGAAACACTCTGCCTTCCATGGCTCTCCTAAGACTTAATGGGAACCTTCAAAGGCCTGAAAAAGATCCTCATCAAAACTCAATAATCTGTAAAACAGCTGATCTCAAATCTAGATCCAACCCTATTTTCTTGGAGTGTGGGGACTACAGAAGAGACTAAAAGTGTGAAAATAATGTTTATGATAGAGTTACAAGGTTGGAGGATGCGATATTGTTTCCTATTCTCGTTACTCACAATGACTTAGTTATGTGGATCTCAAGGGATGTGTGTATTTGCTTAATCTAGATAAAATAAAAAGCAAAAAAACTTTCATTAAATATCCTATTGTTATTGCAGTTCTAGGTGCAATCCAAGAATACTCCATAGACAAGGCCTTTGCCTTTTAAGACCTTATGAACTATTGGTCTGGCCAGTCACACAGCATAATTCTACCCAAGTTGTGAGACTTGGAAAACTATAAAAAAAATAAAGTATGAAATAAAATGACTTATACAATTTCCTTGTGCCATCTTTGTCCCTGCACAGATCAAATGACCTAAAGTTAATCATTTGCTATAGGATTCTGTATATTATATCCTTGTTAGATGTTTCTATCTAGAGTTATTGTCTCTGCATTTGTTCATAGAATATATTCACTACTGATGTTTCTGTAAAGAACTTATTTTATATTTTGTTTTAATTCTCTGCAAAGGAGACCATTAATGGATTTGATTATAGTGTTGTTTTTAAATTACTCTAATGAAGTTTAGCAGTTATACAAAATGTTATATAAACAAAATGTTATATAAAAAGTTATCTTTGCTCCAAATTTTCTACACTTAATAAAACATTGATCATTATTAATATATGAGAAATAGGCATACTAAGAGAGATTAGGAACAAATTCAAGACAAATTAGAAGTAATTTTGCTACATGGAGGAACCTAGCAAGATGGTGCCAAACAGGAAAAGGTGAAAATAGCTGACCAATCTGTACCAATTCTAAAAAACATTTAGGAATGGAACAGCCACTACCGGAAGGTTTGGGAAATTTATGAAAACCTCAAAAATACTTATTACCTGACAACATTTTTGCCACAGCAAGTGTATAGGGACACTGGAAAGAGTTTTGAAAAGGTTGAAAAGGCCTAAAATTCTATGCTTATGGTCCTTAGTTTGCAGTTTAAAATTAGCCCACTACAGAGAAATTTAAATCCTGGATGGATGTTACTTTATCACTTTGAGGTCTAAACCTTGCCTGCTCATAAGATCCAGAGTACCAGTCACTGTTGCCATTGACAAGTAGCTGAAGGTTTTTGTTGGATGGTGGTTTTTCAGCAAACCTTTCTTACTGATCTGGCTATGTGCGATACAGAGCCATGCTGATTCTTTGCTCTGCTCAGTATTTTCTCTATTAGTCTCTCATTGGATGCCTAGAAGATAGTTGTTATTGCACTGGTGCCAGAAATCTGTCAGTAATAGCCTTCCATAGAGACAGGAAGCAATGAGCCTGTGGCCAACCTAATTATATAACAGACTAGACAGTACTCTGCATGTTGGCTATGGTGAATGGGCCAAGACACTAAAGGATAAATCTTTATGATAAATCCTGATTGTTTGACAAGAAGGAAAAAGACCCCTAACCTTACCCTAATTTTCTTTTTCATTGGCCTCTTGATACTGTCTCCTGAATAACATTGAAAATAAGCAGCCTATAAATATTGCACAAGTTCCCAATACTAAAAGCTGATAAAGTTTATTGCACTTATAAAATAAATAGAAGGAAATACTTTCAGTTTCCTCTTACAGGTCTATGGGGAGATTCCAGGTATAATTTATTGCTTCAATTTTAAAAATGCAGTCTCCCTTCAGGCATGCTGTCTCTTTTCTTGCTGTTTGTTTTTCCTCTCTAGTATTTCATTTCAAGCACCACACATATATGATCATGCACGTAGACACTGTCAAGACTTGTTTTAGATTTTTTTTGCATTGCATCTCTTTATGTCTCAAAGAAAATTCTTTCACAAGTGTTCTTTATTTCTTTTCCTGTCCTCCTATTTCTCCTTTAGTTAACATGTAAACCTTTCTGTGATAATATCTACACTTTCTCTATGTTTGTATTCTGGAGTAATCACTCATAAAAACATGCTCTCATAAATTATAAGATTAACTGAAGGCTAGTTGTCTTGCACCAATTCCAGTAACTCTCAAACTTTGCCATTACACTATATAGTGAAGAGTTTTCTAAGTAGTTAACAAGTAAAATCTGATTTAAAATGATCCCAAAATGCAGGGGTGGGGAGTAGAGGTCTGTGATAATCCACTGGTCCCATATAATTAGCTGTATTGGTCATAAGCTTTAGAAACTCAATTTTTCACTGCAAAGACTGGGAATCATCAAGCATGCTGTCTCCTTTCATTCACACCACTAATAGCTTTCTTAATTCTGAGGTGCCACATTTTAAAAACAAGTTTGGATTTGAATTATCACATTATATTTGAGGAATCAATGCATTTAAACTTTTCTTAATTTCATTTTACATGATATCCTTAAAGGTAGAAGCAGCATCAGTGGTATCTTAGTTTCCGGGAAACTGGGGCAGGGGTGGTTGATAGTGTTGAGTCTCTTTATTTGCCATAGTGACAAAGGAGATATCCAAGGATCCTAGTTAACAACTTTATAACAACTTTATTTTGATCCTTCTCAAATGAGGCTTATAAAATGTAGAGATGTCTTAACTATTGCCTTTTACAGGAAAGTTATTTATATTCATATATAGAAAGACATATTGCAGAATAATGCATACAATTATAGAACATTAAGGAAGTGCCCTGTTTATTATCATTATAATAAAATACTTGACATTTATTGGAGTTTACCATGCAAAAGAAGGTGAGAGGTGCTGGAACACATTTCCTCATTCAAATTTCATAATAATCAAAATAAACAATTTTCCCAAGTTATAAGAGAGAAAAAGGTATTCAAATAGGTGACGTAACTCACTCTAGGTCATGTAGGTAGCAGATGGTAGACAGGTTTAAAGCTCAGCTGTTCTTGAGTCAAAATCTGTGCTTTAATCACATGGAATTTTCAAAAGTTCTGTTTTGAGTCATTTTTGTGGTAACTTATTTTTTTAAAATGCAAGCATTCCAAAGTTTTTTGCTTTTTGTTTGTGGGGTATGTTTTTCAGTAAGAGAAAGGTAGATACTACTTTGCAATGCTTGATCTTTCATTAAAATGGCATTATACTCTTGCAGCAGAGTAGAGATGACAATGGAATATTCATAACTAAATACATTATATATTAATTTTATTTTAGCCTGCAAAATTTAATTTTTATTTCTAAAATTTAAGAAACAATTTTTTCTTGTTAACTTTTTTTCTTTTTCTTTATAGAAAATCATGTTTAGATACATGGAAAGCTACTGAAGGTTGAACAGCAGGAGAGTCCATGATACCATCAACTTCATCACCAATCTCTACAGTTCAGATGGTGTACCTCACACAAATGCTCTCTCTTCTCCCTTGGGCCCAGATAGACATCTTGAAGCCCCACCTCTATTTTTGCTCTGTTCTGCTATGGGGTCCTGCCTGTCCCTCTATCTTCAGGTTCTCCCTCCCATTCTGCTTTCTGGGATTCTCATCCATACTCCAGGTTATTGTCTTCATCCTTGCCCTCACTCTCCTCACCCAAGAGGAAACTCCTGGGGGAGGTGTCCTGGTACTCCTGTGGCAGTCATCCACTTTGGCAGCTTAGCCATTTGCTCCTGACCAGGTGCACCAGGCTCATGTCCTGCAGTCCTTTCTTCTTCTTCCTTTTGTACTCCATTATTTGCTTGTTGGTTGCATTGTGATCGATCCCACACAGATAAAATTATGCAGCAAGTTCTGGGGGTTCACATGGCAACAGGGCATTAGGGTCCCTGAAATGATCTTGTGCTGAATTGTCTATTTCATCCACAGGCTCAAAGTCAGCCACTGCCAACAACTGATCAACCTGAGGCCAAAAGTGCATTTCTTCTGTCTTGAACAAACACTATTGGTGGCACATTCCTGAGCATCTGTCGGGCCACTGAAAGGAGCCTCATGTATCCAGCACTCATTTGCAGGGTGGCCTCTGTGTGCTTATTCTGGTCTGCAGAGGGACTTGTCTTCCAGCACACATGACAGGCTAAGTCCCAAAGTCAGAGAGCTCCACATTCAGATCATAGACCTCTGGACTCACTTCTGGGGTGGACAGCAAAGCCGTGAGAAGGCTGTTCAGGGCCCTCCAGTGCACAGGGGAAGTTCTTCCTTCCAGTCTTTTTTGAGGAAGGCTTCAGGAGGGATTCTAACTTGGATGGTTTGTAAGTCAACTGAGATTCCAAGGAAGGTCTTTCATACCAAAGCTTCTTTCTGATTTTGGAGGCAAATTTCTTGAGTAAGTTCTTGCTGCCACAGGAGGCCACAGAGCCCCACAGACCCCACAAAGGGACACAGAGTTCCACAGACCCCACACAGGACCCATCGCTGTTACCCTGTGATGCATGCAGCCTTGCATGGGGGCCCCACAGCGACCTATAGGCCACAGTCCGCAGGCGACAGAGGTCGCAGGAGCACAGACCAACATGGGGGTGGATGCACGCCTGGGTTCTTGGTAACTTCTAAGGTGGAAAATTCTCTGTAACCTACACCAAAATACAAGGGCTGATAAAAAATAATACAGTGTGTTTTCAAATAAAAAATTATTGTAGTAAAAGACATTATCATTAGTCCCACTCAAAATATTCCCCCTCATGTAGAACATACTTGCCCATCATTCTTGCCTCTTTTCAAAGCAATTCTGCAAGTCCTTTTTCATGAGTGTCTTTACAAGTTTTAATAAAATACAATGAATGCTGCTGCTTTGTATCTTATTCAGTAGAAAGGCAGGCTCTTATAGACATGGTGTATCCTCATTTAATTCATTCATTGGGTGTTATGAATGAAAAACTGGTGGTCAACTTAACACCAACTGAACTGAATTGGCTTGGTGCTGAGTATAGATGGCCTACCTGAGGAAGTTTCCAGGAGACATCGAAAGGAAGGATGAGGTGTTATGGGTTCTCCTAAGTGCTGCTGTTTGGAATCATTGGTTTTCCTGTAGGAGCTTGTCATGGCAGATATGATTCTGGCACTATCATTGGAGGAGCTTAGGACCGTGCCATGGAGAATGGCTGTGGTTCACTTTGGGGGAGTCCTTACATTGAGCATAGTTTTCTGGCTCTGGAGGGGAAGATGTGTGCTGTTTAATCTCCAAGAGAAGCTTGTCAGATGGCTTCCTGAAATGTACTTGACTGTTCTTATTGTTAGAGAGACCTCATTGTCACTGAGGTGAATGGCTGTGATACTTTTCAGGGCAGCCCTGATCCTTATTTTGAACATTGCTTCTAGTACAGATCCTTCATCCTGCTAGCATAGACTTTCCACCACTGATCTTTGGGCTTTCTCAGTACAAATCTATAAAACAGGCTTGCATGAGTCATTGTGGGCTCCAGGCTTCTAGTTGGACTCATGGGAGGTATGGTCATGGCTTTAGGTCTTTAGCTGGACTCATGCAGGACATTGCTGTGGAATCCTGGCCCTTGGCTAGATTTTCTAGCTCTTTAGTATTGTGAACAGATTTCCTGCATTTTCTTTGTATTTAACTCTGGGTGATTATCATAAAATAATATAAATTCTGTGTCCTATATGTAATTATTCTCCCTGTAATCCTTGATTACAACACTGGGTCTGACACTAGAGGACTTTTGGCTTTTCTCCAAAGTCTCAGTGACTGGGAAAGGTAAATCTTTTGAATTGATTCAGGATAATGAGGCAACTATGACAAAGCAATTAAAAATATTCATGAAAGGACCTCCATAATGGCTTCATAAAGTGTCAAGAACAATGGCATAAGTGTATTTAAAGCTTGGGGAAGTATTTAGGGGAGAGCTAATGGCACTATGTCTTTTAGCACAACACATTTTTAAAATTTAAACATTCACTGTATTTTTCAGTCACACCACATATTCATTTACCTGATAGAAAGAATAACTCTGCTCAGTCATCTACCTCTAGATGTCACAAATTTAAGTGTAAAAATAGAATTATTTAAACTGTTGGTCTTGAATAGGATTGATGAACAGTATAAGAATTCTTGAAAAAACAGCAAACTTCTAAATTAGGTCCACAAAATTTGTGCAATACAATTCAGTTCACATCTATTTCTGTTTCCTTTAGTATACAATACTATGCATTAGCCAAACTAATTTCCAGTTTTTGTGTTTCTTTCCATTTGGAATAGCTTCTTCTTTCCTGTTCTAGAAAGACAAAATCAAGAGGATAGTTATAATTATAAGTATGTATGAGGGAGGGGTTATTAGGTAAATTGGCTTATGAGATAATAGAGGCTAAGAATTCCCACAACTGGACATTTGCAGAATAGAGTACCTGAGATGACATAGTGTAGAAGAATCTAAGTCTAAATGTCTCAGAATAGAGGAGGCAATGATTCAGTCCAAGGTCAAAGTCCTAGTATAAAGTTCCAGAGTCCAAAAGACAGGAGCCTGGGACTGGGTGGGTGGGTGGCGTGGTGGTGAGACTGAGAATGAAAATTTACCTTTTCTTGGCTTTTTTTTTTCTATCTGAGCTCCCAGCTAACTGAATGGTAGTCACACCAAGGGCAGATCTTCCACTAGTCAGTCCACTGACTCACAGCAGTTTCATCTGAAAATGCCACCATGGACACAGAAAGAATACTCTACTAGCTCTCCAGGGATTCCTTTATCCAGTACAGTTAATACCTAACATTAATCATTGCCCCCTCCATTTTTCACATAGTTTGTATTGTTTTCTACTCTCTCTATGTAGAACTGTCTTATTCTATTGTTATTTGTCTAATAAAACATTCCTAATGGTCATAAATATCTTTAGGCAAAATCTAGATTTGCTTCCTCTGCCCTTGCTAAAAATGTTTCTATTAAGAAAATGTGTTGCCATTGTATATTAACCATGTTGGAACAGACTTAGTCCTCATACAAGTTTAAAAAAAAAAAAGCGAGGTGTGGTAGCTCATGCCTGTAATCCCAACACTCGGAAGGCTGAGGCAGGTGAGTTCGAGACCAGCCTGGGCTACAAAGTGAGCTCAAGGACAGCCTGAACTGCATAGCAAGACCCTGTCTCAAAAAGACACAAAAAAAAAGTTTGAAAAAAAAAAACCAGACATTTATGTGAAGAATAGTTTTAGGTATACAGAGAAATTAGGAAGGTAGTATAGAATTCCCACATGTCCTGTACTCAGTTTCCCCTGTTAACATTTTACATATTGTATGGTACATTTGCTGCAGTCAATGAATTGATAGTGATACATTACTTAATACATTGTTTTTAACTAAAATTATGGCTTATTCACTTTTCTGTAGCTTTTCCCAATTATATTTTTCTGTTTCATGATCTCACCACTAACATCACACCAATTTCTATATCTTCTCAGGCTCCTGTTGGCTTTGACAGTTTCTCAATCTTTCTTTGTTTTCCATGCAGCTGATAGTTTTGAGAACTGGTCAAGTTTTTTTATACGATTCTCTACTGGGATTAGTCTGATATTTTCCTGATGGTTACTCTGGGATTATGGGGCTTCAGGAATAAAATCAAAGTTGTAATGTGACATTTTAATCATATCATATGAAAAATGTATAGTACCAAAGTGATTTATCACTGTTACTGACCTTGTTCACCTAGCTGAGTTATTGTATTTTAGGTTTTTCTATTGCCATGTTGCTCCATGTCTTCCTTTCCATACTATGCTATGGAAAGTCACTAAATGTAGCCCACACTTAGAAAGTGGGAAATTATGTTTCCTTTCCTTAAGGGTAGAGCATAGTTATAAATTATTTGATATTTTTCTCTGCAAGGGAGATTTGTTTCTTTCTCCCTATGTTATAATTCATTCAATAATCTGTTTATCTAAGTATAAGGTTTTACAGATTTATTTTATACTTTGTGTCACAGTCGAATATTTCTACTTTAGCTTATTCTTTGAATTGTTCTAATTTTAGCCAGTGAGAGCTTTTCAGTTGGCTCCAGTGTTTTGACACAACCTCATTAATGTAGGGTTTTTGTTTGGTTGGTTTGTTTAACTTTTTAGACTTTCTTACCTCAAACTACTATAAGATGGTCTAAGTCCATTTTGTATATTTCCTGCCTTTTCTCCAAGGAGCCAATCTTCATCATAGAATATTAGAATCCAAGATCTACGTGGTAGGTGTGCTTCTTGTTACTGGGAGGCTGGTGCTCCTAGAAACTATCAGCTGATATTGTGAAGAAATTTGTGTATACATCTTAACTAAGGTATATACACATATCTATAAATATTTCTACATGTAACTATGTCATGTTAAGATGAACATGAGACTGAGAGAGTCCCACATCCCCAGGCAAAATGAGGCCCCGAGCCACCAGAGGAAATTTACATCTGAAAGAAGTCTTAATCTGAGAGATTGCAAGATGGCCTACTGAGTGACAGCACAAAAGAGCCTCTCTGAGGAAAAAGAAAAAGAAAGAAGAAAAGGAAGCATGGACAGAGGGCTGGAGCTGGGCAAGCCCCAATTGCTGTACTGGCACGTCTTAAAGTCAGGTGACTCACTATTGAGCTGAGATCGTGGCACTGCCAAGAGCGGGGGTTCGTGAGCTCCAGACCCTTATTTGGAGGAGGGGCTGAGACAAGGAGTGGAAACAGCCAGTCGAGCTGCACGAACTTTGGTGAGTGATGGAAATTGGGATCCCCAAAACGGGATGACTGGCTGGGTGACATTTTGGAGTTGGGCAGGGCCGGCTTGAATCAAAACCTGAGGCGGTGTCTGCTGATGACTCCTAGTCCAAAGCAGATTGGTGGGATCTGCTCAGGCAGGGCCATGCCCCTGGTTGAAACCCAATAGCCAGGGAGGAGGCTTTTCTGGGCCAGTGGCATCCCCAGGGAACACACAAACTTGTTGAAGCATAAACTAGTTGACTGGCATAGGGGGAGGAGCTAGCTCTCAGTGTGCAACTTACAGATTCGCAGTGGGGGGGGGGCGGTACTCCCCTAGCAAGTGCATTGCAGAAAAACTGTAAGCAATAGGAAAGGCCCAGAGACCTCCACCACACATCTGTCTGAAGGGGGCCAAAAACATGGCAAGACAGAGAAAGAGATAAAGGTCCCCAACTGCGGAACCAGGGAAAGTGAGTCCAACAGAGGTAAATGCAGAGGAGGTTGAGAGCAGAAACCTGTAATGTCAGAGACAGCTTCATTGGAAATAAAAAAATACATCCGTGACCTCATTGTCGAATTTAAATCTGAAATTCTAACTCAGGTGAAGCAAGATATAAGAAGATTAATAAAAGAAGTCCTGGGTAACCCTCAAGTAGGCACAAATGAAAGAATAGAGGAACTCAGAGAAAGGAGAGAAGCCTTTAATGAAGAATATAAACAAAACCTAGAATATATGAAACAGATCCAAAGAGAATATCAGGAAATTAAAAACTCCATTGAAACCTGGCAAAACCTTTTAACAGAAACTACAGGCAAACTTTCAAAACTTGAAGATAGATTTGCAAAGTATGATCATGAAAGGAAGGATCTCTTAAAAATAACAAGGAACCAGGAAGCAATGATACAAAGGCTAGAAGATGACAAGAGGATTTATAACCTAAAAATAAATATGTGAATGAAGATGCAGCCATAAATACAAATGAAATAAGTCTATTCACAGAAATAATTAAGGAAAACTTCCCAAACATAGGTAACAGAAGTGAAGTTCCGATAAATGAGGCATATAGAACTCCAGCCAGCTACAAGCAAAACAGATCTACACCCAGACATATAATAATCAGAATCCCAGAAATCCATCCCAAGAACAGAATATTAAAAGTGGTCAGAGAAAAGAAACAGTTTACCTATAAAGGAAAACTCATCAAAATCACAGCAGACTTCTCAATGCAAACCATCAAATCAAGAAAAGCTTGGAGTGAAATATTCCAAGCCCTAAAAGAAAATAACCTCCAACCCAGAATGATGTACCCTACAAAACTCTCTCTCAAAATTAATGGAGAGACAAGATATTTCCATGACAAAGGGGAACTGGGGGAGTTTGTGACCACCAATCCAACCCTGCAAACAATACTGAAGGACATTCTAGAGAGAGAGAAGAAAACCACCAGGGTTCCAGGAATAATGGCAGAAAGGCCTCAAAGAAAGGGGAAGACAGTGGAATGAAGGAGAAAGTAAACAAATAACAATAGAAAAATAGCATGGCAGAGATAAGACAGAGAAAATTGGTTATATCACTGTTTTATCTTGACTGATTTTATTTGAATCTGGTATGCCTGAGAGTGTCAAGTCTGAGAGTAGGGGCAACTACTCTGAAGATGACAGGATTCAATAGGATATCAATTCTGGTTTGATTGTTAACTACCTTTGAAGTCCTATAATGTCTCCAATGTTTAGATTTTATTAATAGTGTAGAGCAATGCTAAGTTAATATTATATTTGATGATACAGATAATTTTATTGAAAATAACAAGAAACATCATAGTGACTACCCTAGATCACCTAGTGTTGTGTTTTTGTATGTTCTTTTCATTTCATGTTTCTCTAGGAATTTGTATTGCTGACTTGTTTTGATCTGTTTCTCCAATACAGAAAGGCTAGGTATATGTGTAGAGACTTATACATGTGTAGAACTTCTACGTAGTTTACGAGAATGGATTATAGTTATTGTAAAGAAAAAAAAGGAAAAGAGAGTATTCTAAAGGATATAACTGCATGTATGTTTGAGTGTGTGGAATTAATAACCATGTTGCTAAAGTTTTAGTTGGATGGATGAGCAAAACTGACTGCAGTCTCACTGTTTGAATGTCCATTTTGTGGACTTTACTTTTGTAACTTGAACAACTGCATCTAACAGGAAATTATATAATTATCAACTAGTGATTTTTTACTGGTTACTATTTTTTTTTCTGTTTTGTTTTGTTTTGTTTTGTTTTTGAGATTTTGTATTTTTTTCTACCCTCTTTCTGTTTCAAAATTTTTTCTTTAAATAAAAAAATTTTTTAAAAAAGCAAGAGGAGGAAAAGAAAGTGTTTTAAAAGAGATAATTGTATGTATACTTAAGTGTGTAGGATTGATAACCATGTTACTAAATATTTGTTGGATTGGTGAACAGAACTGTTTGCAGCCTCACTGTTTGAATGTCCACTTTGTATGCTTTAATTTTGTAACTGGAACAACTATATCCAAGAAGACAATATGTAACGTATCAAATAGTGATTTCTTACTGTTTATTTTTTTTGAACTTCTGTATTGTTTCTACCCTTTTTTCTGTTTTGCTTCCCCCCTCTTTAAATAAAATCTAAAAAAAGATAAACATGAGTTCATTTTTATGTTTCCAACTCCAATCTTTGACCTCTTAAATCATTCTTTCTTTCTTCTCTTGTTTATCAGTAAATTCATGCTCCAACAGGAAGAAACCTGGTTTACCCCAACCATCACTTGCTTATGTACACAATAATTTTAGAATTGTTAATCCATATTTCCATGAGTAGAGTATCCTGTATAATTGCTTTTTCTTTTAGTCTTGTAGACTTCATTTCAATTTTTAGAATTGTATTTTTATTTATTTTTAAGTTAAATTTATTTTTACTGAAACATAAAAATCATATATATTAACAAGATAACATAATGGATATTTTGATGCCTGTATTTTGTAATATATGGTGGAGTGGTTTTTGTGATTCTTTTGCAAACTGTTTTCCTTCTGGTACTAGGGATTAACTCAAGGCTTCTGTAATGAGCTACATTCCCAGCTTTTAATTTTTAATTTTTGTGACAGGGTCTCACTGAGTCACCAAATTGCCCAGGCTAGGTTCACATTTATGACCCTTCTCCCTCCCAGAGCACTGGGTTTGCAGGTGTGAGCCATTAGGCTAGACTCCTTCATCCTTTTTTAATTGAGACTTTTTTCTTATACTTGAGTATTAATATTTGTATTTAAAGATCTGTATCAGATATGTGTTTTATGAACATTTCCTCCTCTGGTTTGTCTCTTCATTCTCTTAACATTGCTTTTTAGAGAGTAGAGGTTTTTAGTTTTATTAAAATCCAAATTTTTCCTTTAAAAGTTCATATTTTTGGTATTGCCTCTAAAAATTCACTGCTAATCTCAAGATATATTAGATTTTCTCTCATATTTTTCTAGAAGTTTTATTTGTATTAAGTTGACATTTAGTATAAGTTTCATTTGCAATTAATTTTTCTGAAAAATTTAAGCTTTCAGAAGTATTATTTTAGTCTCGTGTTTATGGACATAGCTATCCAGTTGTTAATCAACATTTGTTGTCTAGACAACATTTTTTTTTTGGTCTTGGTCAAAGTTCAGTTAACCGTTTGTGTATGGGGGATCTGTATTTGTGGACTATGTACTCTGTTCATTTATCCATGTCCTTATTCTTTCAACATCCTCACACTACCTCTATTATTACAGTCTTATATTGCATCTTTAATTTGAGCAGGGTTGGTTTTCCAATTTTGCTCTTTTTCAGTGCTATATTGGCTGTTTGGGGTCTTTTGCATTTTTCCATTTGCTGTGATTCAGATGTTTTTCCCAAAATGCATATGTCAAGAACTTGACCCTCATCACAGTAGTATTGAGAAGGATGACCTAATGGGAGGGCTCATAAAGGTTCTGTCCTCACATATAGATTGACAGAGTTACAGAAACTGGGAGTGGGTTTGGTTTCCAGCATCTTTGCCTTCACTCCTCCAGCCCTGTGATGATGCAACACAACAGCCCTCACAGTTGCTGGTGTCTGGATCCTGAGTTTCTCAGTCTAAAAACTGCAGGAAAGAAATTCTATTTTTTCATAAATTCTGTTTTTCATAAATAATGTAGTAAAAACTGATGGTCAACTTAACAACAACTGAACTGAATCAGCATGGTGCTGAGATGGCCTATCTGAGGAAAGTTGCTAGCATAAAACAACATATATAATATATACAAGATAGAGAGCTATACTACTAATCTCTGTTAGTTCTTCCAAAAGAACAGTTTGTGCTTTCATTATTTGATTGTTTGATCATTTTTTGTGCCTCAATGTTGTAACCTGAACAACTACTAGTAAGATAATGATATGCAATACATTAGTTAATTTCCTACTATTTTCTTTTGAAATTCAGTATCATTTCTATCCTTTTTTCTTTTTAAAATATACATATATAAAGAAGAGACATGGAGAAGAAGAGCATAGCGTTTTTGGGTTCTCCTAAATGTTGCTGTTGTTTAGAGCAGTTGATTCTCCTGGAGGGGCTTGTCATGACTAGCTTCCCCGATATAAATTTGGCCACTGTCATTGGAAGAACTTGGGACCTTGTTGCTGAGGCTGGCTGTGATTCACTTTGGGGGAGCTCTAGTCCTTCATTGAGCATTGTCTCCTGAAGGGGCAGATGTGTGCTGTTTAATCTCCAAGAAAAGCTTGACATGTTGGCTCCCTGAAATGTGCTAGACTGTTCTCATTGTTGTAGGAGCTCAGGACCTCATTGTCACTGAGGATGACTGTGTACTTTTCAGGGTAGCCCTGATCCTTATTTTGAGGATCATTTCTTGACTCCGCTGTAGAACCTTCAACCTACTAGCACAGATCCTTCCTCCTTTTGGCATGGACTTTCTAGCTTCTACATCTAAATTTTGGGCCTTCCCAGCATAATCCGTAAAACAGACTTGTGTGAATCATTGTTATGGGCTCAAGGCTTCCAGCTGAACTCATGGGGTTATTGCTATGAATACTAGGTTTTCAGCAGGACTCATGTACAACATTGCTGTGGCATCCAGGACCTCAGTTGGATTTTCTAGGTCTTTAATGTTGTGGACAGATTTTCTGTACTTTTTTGTATTTCACTCTGGGCAATCATTATAAATAGTACTATAAATTCTGTGTCCTGTATGTAATAGTTCTGTTTGGAATCCCTGACTACAACATTTAGCCTCAGTCATATATGGACAAAATGGGTTAAGATATTATAAACATAAAAATCAGTTTGTTGATATTAATAAAATATTTTGCTGAAAATTTAATTTGAATTTCATTTAATATATAGATAAGTCAGGAATAACTGACTTCTTAATAATACTGAATCTTTCAATCTATCAACATGGAGTGGCTTTCCATATACACTAGTTCTCCTTTCATTTCTTTCATAAAAATTTGGTAGTTTCCAACTTATAGATAATATACAATTTCAATTGCTTTATATCTTAAAATTTTTAACTTTTCTAGCTATTTTAGATTGTATTATGTTATGAATTTCTAACTTACAATTGTCCATTCCTGTTAGAAAAGCAATTTGCTTTTGTATATTAAATTTATGTCCTAAGGCTTTATTATTAGTTCCAGGTTTTTATGTTTCTCAATTCATTGTGACTTCCTACATAGATAATTGTTCCATCTGAGAACAATATTTTTATTTCTTTACCCCAAGTGTGTATGCCCTTTTATCTTGTCTTATTGTATTGAACAAATCTTCCAGTATGACACTGAATAGAAGATCACTCTCTTAATTGATATAAATCAGACACATATGTGTAAATGTCCATTGTTTCCTTGATGTGAGAAACAGAAAGTGTAAGAAAGAACCAAAATGCATAATAGATATTGTGAAATACAAAGTAATGTTCAAGAAGAAAGGATATTGGGAAGATGGAAGGGAAAAGGAAAAATTCGAAAAAAAGAATAAAATGGAAACAAAGCTTTGTAAATAAGAAGAGAAGTTGAAAAGAGGGGAGGGGAATGGGAAAACAAAAAATTCAGGTATATCCTGTTCAAGCACATATTTCCTATGATGAATTTGATCATTTAATAAACAAGTTTTTAAAAATCTGTCAAACTCCTACTGATTGTATACTAAAAGAGGAAAAACATTTTTCCTCTTAGTTTAGCTTAGGAAAACTTCTTTTCTTATTAGGGAAAGATAAGGGTATTCTTTTTCCTACTTCTCTTCAGCATTAAACATTTTTTGGGGTGGTGTGCTAATACACACATTTAGTGTGTGCATTACATAATTTACAATGTAATTTTATTGATTTATAATTTTTAAATGTTTAACCAGCATTGTGTACCTATTGCCAGCTCTTTTTAGTGGTAAAATAAAACTATTTTTATACAATATGTAATTTTATTTCATAACATTTTGTTGAGATTTTTGCATGCATATTGGCCTATAATTTTTTATTCTTCTGTATTTATCTGGCTTGAATATTATAATAATATTGGCATTGTAGAGTAAAATAGGAAAATATATTTCTTCAACTTCTAATTTCTGTAATATATTATACAGAATTAATGTTATTCCTTTTTTAAAAATTTTTTAGACCCTATTCATGAAGCCATATGGGCCTAGTGATTTCTGGTTAGGAAGGTTTTTTTTTTAGGGAGGTTTTTATTTATTGATTTAAAAATTTGAATAGGTGTAGGCTTATTTGAGTTATGTTTTTGCCTTTTTGAATTTTTGTAGTTTGTATTTATAAAGAAATTGATTTATTATATCAAAATTAGCAAGGATGTAGTTAAACAGTTGCACCAAGCATTCTTATATTACCATTTTAATATTCATGAGATCAGGAGTCATATTGTTTTGTTTTATTTTGTTTTGTTTTGTTTTGTTTGTTTACCAGGAATCAAACTCATTATGTTTGCTTGCCAAGCAGATGCTGTGCCACTGAGTTATATTTCTGGCCCAGAAGTGACAATATATTTTCTTTCTAATAGTAATAATAATCTTTCATTTCACTCCTCACTCTCAAAATGATTTTGTTGTTGTTAGCCTAACTCAATTTTCAATTTAATGATATTATAAATTTAATGTTATTTTCAAAGAGTTACTTTTTTAATTTTAAAGAAAAAGCAAGAAGCAAACAAACAACAATAAAAGCAAAATGACAACAACAATAACAACAACAGAAAACCAGTGGTAATATAGGATTTCAAAACAAGAGGTTAGGAATTAAACAGTGGTTGTTCTATTTCATATTGTTACCCTCAAAGTAATTGCTCAGACTACCAAACATAGGCATGCAAGATTGATCAAACAATATATTTTCCCTTTGAACAGTTTCTTTCCCTTTTACTATATCTATTGTAACTTTTGGATCTTATTTACTCTTTCAGTTTGTTATACTAGCGAGGCAATATGGTGTTTACACAATGCAAGTCTGATTTATTTCACTTGTGAATATGATTTCTAGTTGCACCTATTGACCTGCAAATGTCTTGTGTTTATAATTTTATGACTGAGTAGTATTCATCGTATAAAAATACTAAACTTCTTAAAAAACATTCTGCATTTGATGGGTATTTGGGATATTACAATTGTGCAGCTATAAACATGGGTGCACATATATTGCTGTGGTATAATGTTTTCAATTCTGTGAAAATACCTAGAAGGGAAATAGCTGGGTTGAATGGAACCTCTACTTCTAATTTACTGAGGAATCTTCATACTGATTTCTACAGTGGTTTTAACATTCTACACACCCACTAACAATGCAGATAGGTTCCTCCCCGCGACATCAATGCCAGCATTTGTTATGGGTTATTTTTTGATATTAAGCATCGTTTCTGGAGTGAGATGATATTTCAGTGTTGTTTTAATGTGCATCCCACAAACAACCAATAATGTTGAACATTTTTCATATATTAATTTTCCATTTGTATTTTTTCACATGAGAATTGTATATTTATCTCAGATGATCATTTTTGGATTGGGTCTTTAAATTTGGGGCGGCTTGATTTTTTATACATTATTTATACATTCTAGATAAAAGTTCTTTGTCTGAGGGACAGTTGGCAAAAATGTCTTTCCAATCTGTGGGTTGATTTATTTTGATGTGTAAAACTTTTTAATAAAATGAGATCCCAGTTGTTGATTCTCTGAAGTACTTCCCATGCTGTTTGGTTTCAAGATTTCTACCTACTTTGTCTTCTACTAGGTTTAGTGTTTCTGTCTTAATATTTAAATATTTGACCCATTTTAACTTTAGTTTAGTGTACAATAATAGACATGGGTCTAGTTTAAGTCTTTGGCCTGTAGAAAGCCAGTTTTTCCAACACCACTTATTAAAGAGGTTGTCTTTCTTCTAGTAAGCATGTTTGGCCCCTTTATCAAATATAAAAGGACAGAGTGTGTTTATAGTTGTGTCTGTATCTTCTGTTCTGTTCCATTGATCCTCAGTTCTGTTCTTTTGGCAAATTTTTTAAAAAATTTTATTTAAAGAGAAAAAAAAAGCAAAACAGAAAGAAAGGAATAAACAATACAGAATTTAAAAAAATTATCAGTAAGAAATCACTAGTTAATAAATTACATATTGTCTTCTTAGATATACTGGTTCAAGTTACAAAATTAAAGCATACAAACTGGGCATTCAAACAGCCAGACTGCAAACAAGTCTGTTCAGTGATCCAACAATAACTTAGCAACATGTTTATCAATCCTACACACTTAAACATACATGCAGTTATATCTGTTAGAGCACATTCTTTTCCTTCTTTTTCTTTTTAAGTCCATTATCTGTTTAGTTATATTTTCAGCTTGCTCAGTACCTTACTGATCTGTTTTGTTGTTATTTACTTTTTAAATTTTTTTAATTTTTAAAATTTATTTATTTCTTAAAAAGTAATTCTACAGAACAAGATGGAACAAAGCCAATTGAGACAGTGTAGTGAAATTCAGAGAGAACTCCACAGCAAGTTACCTGGATAACAGTAATAGTTACAATATTATATCTCATTTTCTTCACAAAAGTTGTTCTTTCAATCAGGTATAGTAAAATCAAAGGAAATTCAGAACATTATAGAACTTATCAAAATAATATTGATGGGTCAAGGATTTAGCTCAGTGGCATAAGTGCCTGCCTTGCTTGCATGAGGTCATGAGTTTCAATCCCTGGTACAAAACAAAACAAAACAGAGAAGGAGATGGCCCAGCTGCCATAGGTGTGTGCTCCTTCCCATGTCCTCCATCAATAAACCTGTTCTAAAAAAAAAAAAACACCCAGAATATTGAATAGAGCAATACCATTAATCAGAACAAAGTAAAACAGTGATAAAAAATATTTGCCTTCAAAGAGGTGGTAGAAGGAAATTCCTCTTATTTGCTATATTGCAGATAGTCAACCTTGCAAGAGATGCTCAGATCTCTGGCTCCCATTTGCTAAGGGTGGGGGAATGTTTGAATTTCAGCCTGTGCACCTCTAGGCTTACAGCCACTTACCAGGGTGGGGAGCTGGTTGATTGTTTTCCAGCGCCCTAAGTTCCAACATGATGCAGATCTCAGGAGATGCTGATGGTTCTCACCCCAGGATGGCTGTGGCTTGCTGGGCCACAGCCACTTACCAGGGCAACAAGCTGACTGCTTGGTTTCTGAATGACCTAAGTTCCAACATGATGCAGACTCATGGTTCTTGCCATGGGGTGGCCACAGCTTGCTGGGCCACAGCCACTTACCAAGGCAGTGAGCTGGTTGCTTGGTTTCCCAGCACCCTAAGTTCCAACATGATGCAGATCTTGAGCATGCTTATTTTATTATAGCAGCTTTATAGTATAATTTCAAGTCTGAAATTGTGATGCCTCTACTTTGCATTTGTTTCCCAGGATTTCCTTTCCTATTCTAGGTTACTTATGGCTCCATTTGAATTTTAGGAATGTTTTATCTAGATCTGTGAGGTATACCAATGGTATTGTAATTGGGATTGCATTAAATCTATATAACAGTTTTGGAAGAAAGACCATTTTCACAGTGATGGCTCTTCCTATCCATGAGCAAAGGATATCTTTTCCATTTTCTGAATTCTTCTTCACTTTTGTTCAGAGAACTTTAATTTTCAATGTATAAATCTTTTTTCAATGTATAATCTTTTCCATTTTATGAATTCCTCTTCAGTTTTGTTCAGAGAACTTTAATTTTCAATGTATAAATCTTTTTTCAATGTATAAATCCTTTGTTGAATTGATTCCTAAGTATTTCATTTTTTGATGTTATTGCAAAGGGTGGTTTCTCTTGCTTCAATCTCAGTGAGTTTGTGGTTTGTGTAGAGGAATGCTATTGACCTTTGAGTTCTGCCTTTGTAACCAGCTATGCTGCTGAATTTGCTTATTAAGTCTAGAAGTCTGCTGGTGGAGTTTTTGGGTCATCTATGTAGAGTATCATGTTATTTGCAAATATGATGTTAACTTGTTCCTTTCCAGGGATTGAGATGCCTCCTGCCTTGCTTTTTTCACCCAGAATTGCCTGTGCTATTCTAGGTTTCTTCTGTTTCCAAATGAATTTCAGGAAAATTTTCTCTAGATCTGTGAGGTATGTTAATGGTATTTTGATTGGGATTGCATTAAATCTGTATAACCGTTTTAGGAGTATGGCCATTTTCACAATGTTGGTTCTTCCTAACCAAAAGCAAGGGATATTTTTCCATTTTCTGACAACTTCTTTGATTACCTTTTATAGAGTACTATAATTTTCAGAGTATAGGTCTTTTACATTCTTTTCTAGGTTTAGTCCTAAGTATTTCATTATTTTTATGCTATTCTGAAAGGTGTTATTTCCATAAGTTCTCTCTCAGTGAGTTTGTTATTTGTGTACAGGAATGATACTGATTTTTGAGTGCTGACTTTGTATCTAGCTACACTGCTGAATGTGCCTATTAATTGTAGCAGGCTTTTGATGGAGTTTTTAGGGTCTTCTATGTAAAGTACTATGACATCTGAAAATAGTGATAATTCAGCTTCTTCCTTCCCTGTCCTTATTCTGTTTATTTCTCTCTCTTGTCTGATTGCCCTGGCTAGTATTTACAGAATTATATTGAATAGGAGTGGTGATTGTGGACATCCTTGTCTTGTTTCTGATTTTAGAGTGAAAGCTTTCAGTTTTTGTCCATTTAGTGTGATGCTGGCTGTTAATTTGTCCTAGATGATGCTTATCAGATTGAGGTAAAGACGATCTATTCCAATTTTCTGAAGGTTTTTTTTTTTTTTTTTTTTTTTTTACCATGAATGAGTGTTGGATTTCATGAAAAGGTTTTTCTGCATCTATTGAAATGATCATGTGATTTTTGTCTTTTTCTCTGTTAATATGATATATTACATTTATCAATTTGTGTATATTGAACCATTCCTACATTCCTGGAGCGAATCCCTCTTTTTCCTGGTGTATAATATTCCCGATGATTTACTGCATTGTCTTTGCTAATATTTTATTGGGAATTTTTGCATTGATGCTCACTAGAGATTGGCCTATCATTCTCCTTTTCAGTTGGGTCTTTGTGTAGTTTTGGTATCAGAGTAACACTTGCCTCTTGGAATGAATTTGGGAGAATTGCCTCCTTTCCAATTTCATTAAAGAGTTTGAGGAGTATCAGCAGTAGATCTTTTCTAAATTTCTTATAAAATTCAGCTGTGAATCTATCAGCACCTGGGCTTTTCTTTGTTGACACATTTTAAATTATGTTTTCAATTTCAGTAACAGATATATGGTTATTCAGAAGTTTTTTTATATTCTTGATCTAACTTTGATAGTTCATATGTGTCTAGGAATCTGTCCAATTCTTCTGAGATTAAATATTTTTAAAGTAGGTATTCATGATCTTTTCAGTTTCCATGGGATCTGTAGTAATTTCTTTCTTTTCAATGCTTGTCACATGACTTTGAGCTTTTTATTTCTTTTTCTTGGTAAGGCTGCATAGAGGTTTATCAATTTTGTTTATTCTCTCAAAGAACCAGATCTTTGATTCATTAATTCTTTGTACTATTTTCTTAGTCTCAATTGCATTATTTTCTGCTCTGGTCTTTATAATTTCCTTTCTCCTATGAGCTTTGGGTTTTACTTGCTCTTCTTTTTCTAGAGGCTTGAGGTGTATCATTAGGTTGTTTATTTGTGC